>JBAMAX010003060.1:0-299876 GCA_037043745.1 Chymomyza amoena
CTCAAAAATCAAACAAACGATTTAAAAAAATACAAAACCAAGTTTTAGCTTTATAAGCAATATTATGATCTCAATTGAATCAAATAAAAAGTTTCTAGCTTGAGACTATATAAGGAAACCTATTCCAAATTAATATACGACTTATTCCAAATTAATTATACGTATAATCTCAGAACATCAGAAATTGTTTAGTAAAAATTAATATTATTCACTTTACGTTGACATACACTTTTTATTCCTTATCCATCATTCGGAAAGGTGGGCTAGTTCAGACTTGGAGATTACAAAGCAAATTTTATTTTGTAAATAGATCTAGTTAGTTTACAACACCCTTACGATTTACGAAATATAGATTGACTTAAACTGATTCTTATTTTTTTAATTACTTTACTTTTTACTTTTGAAGAACCTTAAGTAGACAAAGAAATTCGATCAAAATCGCTTTTGAGGAAAAACCATCTTTTGAAACTGGTGAATTTTTGGCCGATTGGTTTTCGCTCTAGGACGCTTAGTTTAAGAGATATAGCCATTTGAAGTTAAAAAATAATCTTTAGCCGATTGGACTCAAATTACACTCGTTTTCGCTTGAGAACGCTTCGTTTATGAGATATAGCCATTTGAAGTTGGAAAAATAATCTTTGGTCCATTGGCTTCCAATTAGCATATTCATGTAGAATGAGCTGCAACTGATACGAATCCACGTTCCTTTTTGCTTTACGACTCTTAGTTTTCGAGTTATAGCTATTTGAAGTTCGAAAAATAATCTTTTGCCGATATGCCTCAAATGACGCTTCTTTTTATCCTTTTCCGATAAGTGTTATTTAAAACGTAATGTCCGATAATTTCAGAAACGATAACTGAAAGATAAATCTTATAGAATTGAAACAATGAATTTTGAATTAAATATTCAAAGTTTCACAAATTGCCACAAAATTTGATTGGAATGATTGATTCGAATTCGATTTTACCGAGATGTATCTTTCAGTTATCAATTCTGAAAATTCTTTAATATAAAACCTTATTGATTCCTACAAAAAAATTAGCATAACATTAAAAAAAATACGATTAATTTTAATGAATAAAAAAAAAAAATTTCAAAAAATTAAAAATTTTGCTTTAAAACTTTAATATACAATTAAACTTGCCTCAAGTATGTCAAATGTTAAAAAAATATAAATTTAAAAATAAAAAAAATGTTGACTTAAAAACTTAAACAATAATGCGTTTTTTTATTTTTGAATGAGGAATGAGATAAATTTCATTGGACATGCGTGAGTACACTGAAAAAAATTACAAAACAAACAAAACTTTACTTTAAAGCTTTAATATTAAAATTATATTACCCCGTATATGTGAAATGTCAAAAAATTTAAGGTTATAAAATTATGCAATTTTCGTTTTTCAGAATTTTTTACTTGAGGGTTATTTTTAATATAGTATGCAATAGATAATATTTCAAATTTGTAAAAAATATAATTTTTTAATGAATTCCTTGCTGCAGAAGAACTCAATAAAAAATGGCACAAACAAATCGGGGTCTCCGTTTTTAAGTTATGGGACTACAAAACGCATATCTTTAAAGCTATAATTCTTTTATATATAATTCTTTTATCATTCCAAAAAAATAAAATCCAGATGAAAGAATTATTATTATGTGTCCAATATGAGTTTCGAGTCGCCATCTTTTTTAAAATAGGTTTTTTTTTTCAAAATATTCAAAAATGGACTAAGACCTTACATTTACAAAATCGAAAAACATTATTTTTCCTGTAGCTTAAGGGGCACACCTAGTGTGAAATTTTCAAAAAAAAAATTTTTTTTTCCCCATATTTCGATAGGTTATACCTTTAAAAATAACATACTAAAATTTTAAATCGATATTTTAAATAGTTTTTGAGTTACAGCCATTTAAGGGGCACACCTAGTGTGACAACCTAAAAAAAAGGCCACTTTTGTGAATTAAAAAAAAAAACTAGTGAACCCATCTATTTAAAATTTTGAGGGTATATTTATACATGTTTTGAGAATAAACAGTAAAATTTTTGAAATAAAATATTAAATATTTTTGAAATTACACGCGATCTCCGGCGGCGCCAAAAAAAAACGATCATTTTATCTTTAAACGCGTTTTTCTCGAAACAGCATTTTTCGAATTTGCTGGAGTGATTACTCGAAGACAAATGATCCGATCGCTATCAAATTTTTTTGCATCTTCTCTATATAGTTCTCCATACGATGAACCTCCAGTTTGTTGATCTGATCAAAAATCGAATTTTGGCAGGCCAAAAACGACCAAAATTTTGGGAAAAATTTAACTTTTTTTTTCAACATGCCGCCATTTTGTCAATTTTCGATTTTTTTGTTCGCCCGAGGTTCGTCGTACAGACAATATGTTTTAGTTTAACGAGCATTTTTTTTTTAAGTTTTATCAACGGAGAAGGAGGAGATCCATTTTCTAATTTAATTCTAATTTTGAGATCCGCCAAAGGGCGCTTTTGCAGGTTTTTTAAAATAAATTGTGACTTCATTTTAGTTTTCTCTTATTAAGATTTGAATCAAAAGAATTATTAATTTTTTGTTTTCTTTTACTAAGTTTTGAATTTTTGTTTTCGTTATCTTAATTATGGAAATAAATTTAAGTGAATTGTGTATTAATTTTCTTAACTTATTAGCGCCTAACGTTTTAGTTTGATTAATCGATTAAATCGATTTTTTTTGTGAAAATCGGTCGAAAATATCGATTCTGGAAAATATGGGATCGAGGCCAACTCTATTGCGGAGTTATCATCTATATAAAAAATGGCTTTTAAAATATATTTTTAATCACAGTTGGAGTTCAGAAAACTTAGTTAAGGTGTTATAGGATTTTATTATACTTTTTCAAATTAAGCTACCATTTTAGAAAAATGCATAACATAAGAATTGCTCAAACACAAAGTATACTGAAAATATTGTTTTAAAATTTCATCTTAATTTTTGAAAAATATGAAACGAGACAATTTTTCGAGGAGATATGTTATTGTGGAGTTATCATCTGCAGAAAAAACTACAACAAAAACATATTTTTCTTTATAAAATATAAATCCAACTTATTTAGAAGATGAAAAAATGTTTTCAAAAGAAATTTCTTCTTTTTCACTTAAAACGCGGCAATATTTCTTTAACGATTATTCGAAATTCAAATTTAAGATAACTTATCCAAAAATCCACAAATCAACTCGTTTTATTACTTGAAAGATCATTATTAAATCACGTACAGCGGCTACAAATTTCCAAGTACCCAATTATTTTAGTTTTTCTATAAAGCACTTTAGCTAGCTTTCAAAGACCTTGCAAAAATTGATAAGACCTAAGCGAAGCTTTTTGTCTAATCTAATGCCTGATTTGAAATATGAACTAATTAACCTTTCCTTAATTATTTTTGGCTTCCATGTTCTCTCTTCAAGTGTCTGTATCTCACTCTCTTGCGTGGGGTTGCCTTGCCTTCAAATGGAATTTGATTATACCAAACCGCAACAAATAATTAAACTGAACCGGGCAAAAATAAAAATAAAAAAAACTCAGTTAACCATTAACCTTGGTAGCCAAAAAAAAAAAAAAAAATCCTAACCACAGCCAAGAGAAAAATGCTCAACAACTAATTTAATTTAATTTATTTATGTGAAATTTAATTTGCTTTTTTTTTTTTGTTTGGTTTTCTGTGCAGATTTTAATCAAATAAACAGACAGAAGTCAGCAAATTTTTTGCGCATTTCGTTGAGGTTATAAATCTTCAAACTTGTATCATAATTCCGTGAGTCACACATTAGAAGTTCGACCCCCCCTCCAAAAACAAAAACGAACTTTGGACAAATATGTGAGCTTAGGCGCACTCCACTTGACTTGGAACAGATTTTTGTTTTTATTTTTTTGAAAGAACTCGCATTGAACTCATTTAAAGCGCGCCATGGCATTCAAGGTCAGCCGAGGTGTTGATCTTGCGCCACAGATAAGACCCCCGGACTAGCTGACTGACTATCGGACTGACGACTCGCGTTGGAACAGTTTACATTTTGAGTGTCAGTTGACGTTTAACAACTTCATCAGCCAAACTGACTCTAGTAATCTCTGTCCCAGCCGCCTCAACCTGGTTCTCGATATCGCTTCCAAGCGCATACGATCTACAACACGCAGCACGCCGTTGCTGCGGCTGCTGCCTCCGTCTCTGCCACTGGCCAGGCACAACGTGGCGTATACGTGTCGCAAGCTAACGATGGCGTCTGCTTCAGAAATTTGGAGCTCCATATGCGTCTGTGCAGGTTGATACACTTGCAGCGGGCTTATTTATTTTAATTAGCAGCAGAACGACTTACGCGGGCGGAATAAATATATATCGGCTTAAAAAAGTCGGCCCGATTTTTAGATAGACCTCTGCGATTTCAATGATTCTTTTATGCTTTATACAGGTACTAATCACTAGTCATCATCAATTTTTATTGCAAAGCTGCGAATCTTTACCAAGTAATCGATTACTAAATATTTCGATTTTTCAAGCCCCTAAGTAACTAAAGATTGAACAAATGGTTTTTTTTAAAAAAAAGATAAAATAAGGATTTTTATGATTTAATACAAAGTTTAAAAAAATTTTGAATTTTATCTAAACCTATCTCAATTTACCATCCAAAATTTTTTTTTAATTTAAAACATTTTTTTCATTGAATATTGCATTTAAACATTTTTTTCAGTTTTGAAAAGAAATATTTATTTTTTTTTAGATAAGAAATAATTTTTTTTTTATTTTTTTTTTTTTAAAACAATTTGGTTTAAACTTATTTTCATAAGATATATTTTTTTTTAACTCAAAAGTAATCTAAATTTCTCTCAAGAATGAGATCAATTTACTATCAAAAATATAGTTTTTTATTTTTTTTTAAATAAAATGGTGTAATTAATGGAATATGAATTTTTTTTGATGACTTCTGAGTTTTAAACAATTTTTTTAGTAATCAAAAACTTTTTTTTTATATTTTACTCGCGTGAGTACAATGAAAAATAGTAAATAAATAATGTTACCTCAAATAGTCGCTAGAGTTAAAAGTGGCTGGTAATCTTGGCTAATAATATCTCTTTGGAATTGAAAGAAAATAACTTGACACTTGATATGAATGTTGATTTAAATATTTTTTAACACTTAATATCAGGACAGCTGCCAAAGATATTTATGATGAAAGGCTTAAAACATTTAAAATTTTTTTAGAATATTCAATAAACATATAGGGCGTAAAATTCCTTGAAATTGAATATTCAGCAATAAAATCTAACTCCGGCAACATAATATCCAACTTCTGAATATTGTTTTATAATCTTACTTCCACTGGTTTACTAATTTAAGGGTCATCGATTGAACCTTCTAAAAAAGCTTTTTAAGGGTAATTTGGGATTGTAATAAATCAAAATTACAATATTTTTTTATGGTTTTTTTAATGGTTCTTAAGAAAAAAATATATTACAATTTTCGTGTTCTCGACTCCTAAAAAACATTTTTATATGAAGGTTAATTTTTGAAGTAAACTAGTGTTATAACGTTAAAAATCGGGATATATTTTTTAAGTAATATTTATTCTTAAATATATTTGTGTACGTTTATTTTTTTTTTAATTAAAATTTGTACTTCTAAGTTATCGTGCGGCTTTTTATTATGAAAATAACTTAAAATTTTAACCCATGTGTCGGTGAATTAGAATCTTATACAAAATTTGTTATTCAGAAATAATTTTTTTGATATTATTGCTTTAAAGAGAAACATATCCTCGGTTAATCAAGAATATTTTCTGAGAAACTTTTACATAACTATCGCACCGTATCGTTAGCTAATTCACAAATCTATGATAAGAACGTAAGTCCCATATATAACGCCCTCATATTCTTATGCCACTATATATTTTCAGTATAATTTAATATCACAGTGGAAAAGTTAATTAATTAAGCTTGAACTCTGGATTTTAGGAAAATTGAACGTCACACGTCTCGTCATAGATTTTACAATTATTTTGGGAACAAAGATTCCGTCATTTTCGGCATTTACATTGAAAGCATTCTTAATGAAAATTAGTGTTCTCTTTTTGAGGACCCCAATCTTTCGTTGATGCGATTACATAGTTACCAATGGGTGAAGAAACATTAACCCCCATTTTTTTTTATTTAGAATTTTGATCGACCAAACCGCTTCCAACGATTCCTAGCTTATGCTTCATTTGAAATTATTTAAATACCAAATGATCCCTAAAGCTCTCAGTCTTACAAGAGCATTCAGACTTCGTAGCTTCAAATTCGTTCTCCTGCTAACATTGTAGTTAATGTTAACCCCTTTGGAACCAAGTCCATCCGAACTGTGGGTTAATTGTGGCACGTCGCAAATAAAAAACTCAAAAGTAGAAACGTGCCATTTTCACACACGTTTCGTGCATTTCCATCGGCGCATCATTTGGATTGAGATCATTTGTATGCCATTCACGGTTCGGATTGCTCCGGCATGCAAAGCCGAGAAGAAGAAATATAACCTACGTCAAGTTTCGTAATGCTCTTGCCGGTGCTCTGGGATTGGATTGGGTCTGATGATCATCAGCAACAGTTGCATTTGGCTGGTTTTGGTCCTCCAGTTGAACCATAGACATGAACTTGGCTGCCGGCACTTAGCCTCAAATAATGAGGCGTAAATTTTACTTTGGCTTAGACAATTTGGTTGACTCATTTTGGTAAGAGTTGATTTCACAGATTAAAAAAATTGGAGTAGAGACTAGAGAATTTTGTTGCTGAAATGAATCTACACCATTTTTGCTTTTTATGAATTGTAAAATTTAATGTACAATAATAAAGTGTTTGATTAATTGTTAGTGCTTTTGAAGATACAAGTTGGGATCAGCGCTTGGGTTCTGGTAGAGTTAGTAGCCAAAGTTCAACTGAAATTGATACTTTTTTGACAATTCCTAATAGCCGTCATTTCCTTCATTACTGAAGCAGTATCTACACATTAATACAGGAAAGTCTTTAAGTCGAACACATTACAGCTTAGATTTCCTCAACGCATTATTCTATTTCTAAATTATTTTTTTTATAGAAAATGCAGTAGAAATTAATTCTTAAATTTTTAAAGATTTTTAGCCGGAGTAATACAGGTCTTTAAGATGATTTATAAATCAAATTAGATTGTTATACTCAATAAATAGCCAAACATCTTTGGAAATTGTTCCTTAGATTTATTTAACTAAATCTAAAAAGTATTACTTTTTATTTATTTAATTAATTCTCTGCTTTTGCGTAGACTATTCAGAAATCGTTTCTAACAAATCATTTTTAAATCAAATCATCTAAAACGTTTAGAGATTCTCTCAACCAAAAAACGTTCGAACAAATAGAAAGGCTTTTTCTTTAAGGCTTTTTCACTAAAAAATTTCAGTTTTGCTGCTTTTTTATGTAATCTATGGGAGTGAGTTTCCCAAATATATTAAACTTTTTAAGCTTTTAATGCAACAGATTTCATTCAGAATTCATTAAAATCCCCTGAAAAAAATATATTTTTTTAATTTTTTAGTCATACTTTTAGTTACAAAAATTATTCGTTATATAAAAACTTAGTAATTTATTTATATTAAAAAATATTAAATTTCAGTTAAAAGCAGTGAAGTTTTTTAAAGGAAGTTCAACTTGAATATAATATAGCTAGTTGATTAATTTGAATAAACAAGTTCCCTCGATCGGCGTATCACAAATAACTATCTGGAATTTTATACAAAAAAATATAATATGTTTATTTTATTTCGACCACAGTGCAACGTGAAACGAATATAATTCTTTAAATAAAAATTATGATCATTAATAAATTGTATTAATTGATTTTTGGTTGTAAAAAAACTTCTTTTTTATCTAAACAAAAAATTCTAAAAATAATATTTGGATGGCAGTTTTCATCAAAATATCAGGAAATACATATTTTTTTTTAAATTTTCATAAATTGATAATAAATATAAAATTAAAATAAACAAAAATTGTCAATTTTTATTTTTTTAATTGAATATACATTTTCTTATTTAAAAAAAAAAAATTATAAAATAATTATACATAAATTTTTCAATAATTATTAAATATATTTTTTAAAATCAATTTATTGCCTGACAAACAACCAATAAAACATAAGATTATTGACTACTATATATCTTTAATTTAAAATAGATAAAATAAAAAAGCAGAATTATTTGTATTTAATAAATTAACAAATTGTTAATTAAATAAAAAGGTGGGTTCAACTAAACTTATAAAAAATAAAAATTATGAAATATGCTTTGTTAGTTAAGTTTAGTTGGACCCAATTTGTTAAAATTAATTAAATATACAATATAAATTCATCACTTTTATTTAGATAACCCTTTAAAAATATAATTTAGCTTTAATTTTATTTTTAAATTTAAAACCTTTTTTTGGGATCCCTGACTATAGGTATAATAATGACTCTGAAAACTGTCTTAAAAAAATCGATTGCTTAAAATGCATTTTCGATGTAAGTTAGCGCCAACTTATGCTCATTTCTATACATTTGAAATATTTTTGGGCTTCTTCGACCACTGTGCACGGAACCAGAAAATCAGGGTTGGCTAGCGTTATGAAGAATAACAAATCAAAATAATCTATTTTCAATTGTCTTATATTGATTTTCCCATGTAAGCCAACGAGGATCTCAAAATATTAAAATTAAGTTAGAAAAGGTTATCGACTTTTTTGCCCACTGTGCACTCTACGGAAAAATAACTGCTCTCTACTTCCATACAGAGAGTAGGCTCTATGCTCTACAAGGAGACAACAAGGAGGTAACTTCTATACAGTGTAACAACTCTAAATAAAGACTTTAAATAAACTATTTTCTTAACTCGCTTGCTTAAAATAAATTTTTGAATTTTTCGACCATTGTGCACTAACCGAAAAATCTGTGAATTCTTGTTTAGTACATTTGAATAAAAAAATGTTCTAAATACCTACCTTAAATAAATTGAAATATATTTTCTGGATGCTCACGAAACCAAAAAATCACTGTTTTAAATGTTATATATTATGTATGACAAACCTAAATAAAGAATTTTCATAAGAAGAATCTTTAAATCGGTTTTCCTAGATCAATCAAGGAGTATATTGAAAAATATTTAAAATAATTTTTTCTTTTCTTTTGCCGCTCAAAATATTTGAATCAATTCAGAGACGCTTATCGACGCCACTGTGCACGGGAATTAGCTTTGTCTAGTATTTTGTAGTCTCATAAATGTAAATTATGACTTTTCAGAAGAAGTGTCCTTCAATTGCATTTTCCATATCAATCAACGGAAAACTCAATAAATTTAAAACAATTTTGAGACGCTTATCGACGCATTTGACCACTGTGCAAGGGGTACCAAAAAATCAGTGTTGTCTAGTGTTATCCATGGAATATGCCAATCATGCTAATGTCCAATGCGTGCTTAACCAACATTAATTCCAATTTGCCTTTCGCTTTTGTTTTGCCAAATATTTTGCGTTTCATTTAATTAATAAAACAAAAAATTTTACAAATTTTCTTAATTACTCAGCAGCAAGAGCAAGAGTAGCAGCAGCAGCAGCTGGCTGTCTGGTAATCTATGGAAATGCCGAAGCATTTTGAGGCTTAGACTGTTACCATGGGGCACCCTGTATGGACGACGGATTAGATCAAAGGCATTCCTAGCTGCTGTTGCTTGTTGCCCCAGCCAAGTTGCAGGAATGTCTCGGCAAAGATATTTGACTGTCTGTGTGTGGGAAACATTGTTTGGTTTTGCCTGGATTTTATTTTAAACGTTTGCTAGCAACAAATTTTTATAGATGCTCCAGCCATGTTTGGTTATGTACGGGAGGGGTTAATACTACACAAAATCCTTGATTTATGCAAGGGCTACTGTTTGACAGACCCAGAGCAGACAAGAGACCAAGGGCAACGGCGGCGCCTATTAAAGCGAACACATTTCAATCTTTTTATGGCATTTCAATAGAACTCCGAATGCCACCAAAAAAGCGTGAGAAACTTTGCAAATTTGCGCAAAATTATGAAAATGAAATTAACCAAGATGTGGTCCTGGAGCAGCAAGTCTGCGGACGTCTTTTTATCTCGGAGCTAAGTAAGCGGCAGCAGCACTGATAAAAATGTGGCAACATTTTAAGGCCGCCAACAGATCGATAAATTTTATAAGCGATCAATTGCGTGGTTATCGCATCGCGTGAAATACGCTTGACAACTACGGAGTAGTAGTAGAATGACTCAGAAATTGGCACCTGGGCTGGGGATGTGGACTGGGGATTGGAGCAGATGCTCCGATGCCAGTGCTGCATGCCGCTGCTTTGTGTTCCTGCGGCTGCTTATCAGTTTTATTGAATTTCTTGTGGCAAGTCTGCTAAAAGCTCTACATTTTATAAAGCTGTTAACAAAATGTGCATCAGTTTAAATTCTTTATCGAGGTCGGACCGCAGATACTTTGCATTGCATATCAGGCAACCAATTAAAATGCATTTTGTGACTGGTTTGTTTTATGGAATACTCTTGATTGAGGGTATGCTGGATTTGTGCAATGGTTTTGGCGCGAGGAAGAAGGCGTGGCAGGCTAGAAGTTCTTCATAACAAAATGTTTATGCTAACAAGTGTTAGCTAAATTTGCCAAATTTGTCTATCTTTGGTGAACTAAATATCATAAAAAAATGCATATTTTCTGTACGCAGTAGAAGTATGCCGATTTACTATATGTCCTTATTTTTATTATTTACCGCGTAAAAGAATTTCAGTAATCTTAAAACTTAAAACTCGGCCGAGTAATTTTTTCAAGGATTTTGTAATATTCCAAAAACAAACGATTTAATTAAAAGAAAAATATTTTTTCACTTCTCCTGTATTTCAAAGTAAGGGGTAAACAGAATTTGATTCATTCTATGGAAGAGTTTAAGCTGAAGAAATAAGTTATCTCTAATATGCTTAGGAAATCTTAAAAAATTGTCGGAAATCATTTCGTGCTATCTCTCCGTTTGTATGAACGACAATATCTTGAAGATTACAAGAGCTAGGATAACCAAACTTGTCCTTTAACTTCTTATCTAAATTTAAATCCACTAATGAAAAGTTTTGTTTTACTTTTGTCTAACGCTACAGATTTTTGTATGGGTAATGTATACGAATTAAATACATTTTTCGATAACACCAGATGAAAATAGTATGCCAAATGATGAATATTTTTCTAAAAATTACTTTTTAAAGTTAAATTGAACATATCGTAATAAAAATCAATTTAAGGAAAATTTTTCTTTTTTACCTTTGAAAAAATACCTACGACGGCGATATCTTCTAACCGATTCACTTTTTCGCAAGTATCTTTTACTAAACTAATTCCGACTGTATCTACCCTGAACTTGGAAATATATGTAAAGTAAATTTAATGTAGAGAAGGTTGCGTCAAAGACCCTCCAATATGGTCCGGGGAACATAAGAAATTCTCGTAAAAAAGCGTATCGAATTGCAGTGGAAATTCATTCTACATTCAAAAATCAAGCCATCGCTCTTTATTTTTCATAAAAATAAAAATAATTTTGTATAAAAATTCAAACATTTTTTTTTCGAACATCTCCCGTTCTCATTGTTTGCACAGCTTTACACCTTTCAAGGGAAATTATCCACGATTATGCTATTTCTATTACAAAAGAAATTATTCTTATTCAAGACTTGAACCATTTAAGCAAGACCTGAATATTTTTTCATCCAAGACATGTACCATATAAAAATGCAGGATGCGTTTGGCATGCTATTTTTAGGATTGATTTAAAAAAACAAAATTTTAATATTTATCAATATGTATTATTGGAACAAATAAAATCTAAAAATATCTAGGAATATTGAAAACATTTTTTCAGTTTGAATTGCGTAAACTTTTCAACCTATTTTGCTTCCAAGAAAAGATTCGGTTTCAAACCATGTAAAAAAAATCATGTTGGCGAAATTAGGAGCACCAAACATTCGGATTCAAAACTAATCCGAAAACAAGGTTTGGCTTCGTTCTGATTATTTGAGTTTTTTAAAAAGTACAAAAACCTTTTTAAAACATCGCCTCAGTACTTTTGAAAAATTCAAATTATTCCGATATTTTCAATCTGATTTTGATAAACGATCGCTCATATCTTTTCTAATCTATCAAACTCCAACATCCAAGAATAAAACAATTTAAGTAAGTAAAAAAGTTCTCAAACTGAAAATGCGGACAGGTAATATTTTCAATGGAATGGTTTGGAAAATATAAGAGCTAAGAAATAAAAATGCGATTTTCATTCTTTAATCTCAAGATCCTCCCCTAAATTATTTTGGTTCATATTTTAATATTTCAAAGCTTTTTGAATGGGTAAAACATGGGATTAAAAAATGTATCGATTAACACCATCATTAATAATTTTGTAAAAAGTAAAAAAAAAATTAAATTCAACATATCGGGCATTAAATGTCGATTTTATCGTCAACCTAAAATTTACCTATACTATCGATATCTTCTATCCGATTTTTTTAACGACCAGTAATATCTTTTGTAAACGAAATTACAACAAACAAGAATGAAATAAGTCTAATAAGCGAATTCCCATTAATTTGATTATAGACATTTAAAAAAATAGAAATTACCATTTTTAAGAAAATTAATCGATTTCGGTTTTTAATGAAATAAATAAAACAACGTATAAGTTGCTAGAAGACAAGGGGTATAGAAAAAAGAGGTATGAAAATTATTTAAAAAAATTACAAAAGATGGGTCGAATGCTTGCATAGGGATGGCCGTATCATCCAGCACATTCCACAATGAAGAATTAACATCAAAGCTCCCTCTGGGTAAATAATCTGAAAAAATAGTTTGTTGCCTGGACCTGATATAAGGCTGATGAAAAAGCGAACCCCTCTTACCCATCTTAACCAGTCCGATATTACGCAAGCAGGCGAATATTATACATTTGTAGGTGGAATATGTGGCACGTAGTACCTATACCTATTACCAATACCACCGGTCTAGTCGGGTAACCAATCAATTGCCTTTCTAAATCTATCACAAAATTACTTATAAAATCTGCTGTTAGGTATTCGATTATATGTATTTATAGAAAAAAATAATTTAATTTCAATACATTTCATTCTAATCCATAGATAAATTTCTTGTCTAAATTTTTGGTTTTTGGAAAGCCCCCTAACTACGGCTTAGCATTTGTAAGCATATTTTTCACTATACAAAAATTTAATTACTTTTTTCCTACAGACTGCAGTGCATTCCCTAGTCGGCAGTGATTCTCTTTTATTTCTTCTCAATTCATTTTATTCTAAAACGGCTTTTTAAATTGCAATTTTGTTCCGTTGATTTCTTATTGCCGATAGTCAGAAAGTTGCTTTTCGGTTCTAAACTCTTTAAATGTTTCTATATTTAACTGCAAATATCTTTTAACAAGCATCTGAGTCTAACTCCAACTCCAACTCGAACTGTCTGTTGTATCTCTGTTGGTGCTGTCTCCACTGACAGCTCTCTCATCTGGGAGATAAATTTACGCGTTTACTTGGGTATTTATCCACACTATCTAAAGTATCTCAATGTGAGCTCTGTAAGTTGCAATTAAAGCAGCCAAGGCAGCTAATGGTCAAGATGTTGTTGTTGTTGTTGCAGCCAGCTTTCCAGTTGCATGCCACATTATCAGCTTTACATAAATAAATACCGAAAATCATTTGACTACCAATCAAAGCTGCTTATCGAGAGGTTTGGCGATAAGGTTTTGGAGGAAAATAAGTTAAGACAATTTGAGTGCTCTTAGGAAGAGTGTATGGGATTTGTGGGTAGTTTTGTAACAATTGGAGCTGCAAGCTTTTTAAGAATTAAAATATTTTGATTAGGTGAAGATAAAATTGAGAACGTATTTTTTGACTTTGTTGGAGGAGGTGTTGCCACTAAATTGAAATCTGCCAAAGCTTTTTTTGGCGACCGTCGAAATTAGTAGCATCATAGAAAGTCTTCTTCTTGTTTTTACATCCATCATATAAAAAGTAGTAAATTCTAAAGCTATGCAAATGAGATACTTCAAAATTTTTAAATTACCAATCAGCTCTCTGAGTAGAGTCCAACATACTTTTCGAGGTTTATTCAGGCCACCGGATGGTCGTGACTTGGTACATAGGAAGGTAAAAAGACCACCACTACGGTATCGGGCCTACTCCTTGGCCTGAATGAGTTGAGACGTAGGGACCTACCTACTACTGAATCTAATTCAGAATAAGGAGAACCCGAGAGTCCCATAGAAGGGTATTATGTTCCCATTTTCCCAAACAAAAGAATATTATATGTACCAAGAATATAGCATTACCGAGATAAGAGGTTCGAGGGTTTAGGATTGTTTAGGACAAATGTTCAACAGATTTATTTTAGTAGTAAAAATGTAAAGGTGTAAGAGACGGTACCCAAATTACGTGACCCCTTCAGGGCGAGGGAGGGCTTTGAAAATATGTATGATGCTTGGTTACTCGACCAGGAGGGGTTTACGTTCATGTCACGTAGTAATAATATTCCCTATGAAAATTACGTTTCTCTAGAAATAATTGACTTTTTTACTTACGGGTTTAAAAATTACGACCCCTAAGTCTCGTTAAGAACGATAGAGTTTAGTTAGTTAGTTATTCAAGGAAGTGATTTACCCTAGTTTTGGCGGACCTTCCCTCTGAAGTTCTTCCCAGTTTAAATTAACAGTGTCTTTCGCTTTTATTGTCTTCGAGATTAAGAAGATTAAACGAAGAGGTTGTTAGACAAACATACCTCATAACCAAATTGAAGCGAAATGAAGTTCTGATCTTTTAAGCCCCTATATGCATTTGTGAGGATGGTGAAACCACTGATCTCCATTCACTTCGGACTGGCCAGAAATGATTCTTTTGTTGAACGGTTCAAGCAGCTCACAAACTTCCGACTCTGAGTCAAGTATCGTCTTGGTAACCTCTAAGCAACCGTTCTGGGAGCTAGCTTATTGTGAGAAAGCAAATCATTCCCTTACCGAATGGAAACATAAATTAGCTGCATTTTCTTCAAATTCTTCAAATATCTTCCTCTAAGCATAAGTGCCTTCAAAGTTTTTATAATATTTTACTTGAACAATAATATTTTTATTGAACTTGAAATATAGGAATATAGAAGTATAGGCATATAGGAATATAGGAATATAAGAATATAGGAATATCGCAATATAGGAATATCGGAATATTGTAATATAGAACATAGGAATATAGGAATATGGGAATATAGGAATATTGGAATATAGGTGTATAGGAATATGGGAAATGGGAATATAGGAATATAGGAATATAGGAATATAGGAATATAGGAATATGGGAATATGGGAATATAGGAATATAGATTCGAACAGATTCTGAGAGTTTTCGGAACACATTGGCTTAAGACGATATGAAAAATTTTTGTTTAATCTAAAGACATTTCACAATAATTAAAAAAAATCGGCTAAAGGCTTTAACACTCTTTTGGTCAACAACTTGTAGATACAAGTAATACCATGTAGATCCACTAAACTCAAAAAAATTAAGATTCCAATCCAGAGCACGAAGCATCTTTTTAAAGTGATCAAATTTACTTATAACAAGTAATCAAATGAGATTCAGATTGAGTTGGCCACATAAATAAATAACCAACTATGCAACCAACCAAGTCAAATGGAGCAAGTGGCCAAGTGGCCAGTTGAGTTTGTTCTACTGCAGCAGCGCATACGCCATGTTGTACCTCTCCATGTGGCAATGTGTGGCGTGTGCAGGCGTCAAATTTGCGAATGAAGCAACACACTTCACATTTGGTGTTGCAGGTGTGTGTGTTGGTGTGTGTATGAGTATGTTGCAGGTTGCAGGCACCCAATTAGGTTGCAGCACATTATGCAGTGCACTTGCTGCCGTAGCACTGCAACGTTCGCTTCATTTGCATTTCAAACAAAAATTGTGGCAGCCGCAGGTAACACGTCCAAGCGCCGCATCACCTTTACAGAGTATGTGTGTGTGGGTGTGTGTGTGCCTCATTATGCGCTGCAATTATGACGTTGCAACAACGCCAGAATGACGACAACGAATTGCAGGCTGCACTTCAGATTGCATTTTGTTGCTGTTGCAATTTCTGGTGTACGTCGCTGAGCACATTGTCAGCTTCGTCATCATCGTCTCGAGAGTTGAGTTTATGCTGCAGTGCTCATTGTTGTTGTTGTCGTGTTGTCAACAAGCAAAAAAGTATGTTGACAACCCCGTATGACAACAACAACAACAACGGGCTGCAACAACCTACCTATAAGATTAACAAGCTCAAACTACTTACTAGGCGAGGCAGCCAGTCAAGCAGCCAACCAGTCAGCCAGCCAGCCAGCTAACCAGTCCAACACTGCAGCCACTACATCCAGGCCCAGAGCCAGAGTCAGAGCCAGATGTAAGGCCTCCTGCCTGGATCTAGAGAGTCAAGACTCTGACACTCTTTGCTCCGCTGCTCCAATCTGCTGCTTGACTGCGCACAGATTGACAGGCATTATAAAACTTGAGTGCCAGCGACCACCCTGCAATTGAAATCAGCTCAATTGTGCGCAGCTCCAACTTGGCAGATACCCATACAAACACACAGATACTCTCACACACACACACACACATAGATACAAAAAGTAGCGGCTGTAATCAGCAGAAGCAGTTAAAGGCGCAGCCATAATGGCCAACAAAATGGCGTACGTTTTTTTTTGTGACTTTTTAGCAGCCATCGTTTTTGTTAGAGAGAAAGTTGTTCAATACGAAACAATCTAATTTGGTATTAGGAAGACAAGTTGTAGATACTTAGGCAGTACTTGGCCTAGAAATGCTTGGTTTGGTGTGTTATTAATGGAGGCAGCAAGGTGAGAGAACGCCTTTGTTTTAACTGCTTCGAGAAATTTGAATACAAATAGAAAGTGTAAAGATATCAACTATGTGCGATAGTTATATATAGTATAATCAGGCGATGAAAAACTATGTAAGGTTATTTACATATTGCTCTATTTTATAATGTAAGGTTTTTTTTTGGATTACTCTTTGTAAAGACATTTTGACTTGGTTAAGCCTTTCGCACAAGTGGTGGAAAAACATTTTTAACTAAAAAACAACGATAAATCGATACATCGCACAATATTTAGTGGCCACTTTTCGAAAGTTTACACTGTAGATTTCAAAGTTGCAGATATTTCACTTTATATATTATTGATAGAAAAATAACCAAATGCTTCAAATTCAGGAGTTATAATATTTTCGAAATCAAAGGATAACATAACAAATAAAAACTGTTATAAAAAGAAAACAAAACACAAAGATAACGCAGGCGTAAATAGTTATATGAGCTTATGACAGTTTTAAACTTTATGAACATAAGGGATAAAATCCCATAAAACGAGGCATATTGAAGGTTATCTAAGAACCCTTAGATCGGGGTTTTTTGTACTTCGGATTCAATAGCTACAAATCTTGGCAGTCAGCTGTGATGTAATCGATTTTATTTCTAAATACTTTTGCCTATTTGGGATCTGTTCGATAATCAAAATTCGTAATAAAAATATCGATGATCGAAAAACATTATAACATCGATGTTGCTCCCAGCACTACTTTGAATATGAATTCAAATTGAATTGAGAATTCTTTATTCCAAACTTTTAATGGGGAATAAGTATAGAAAATTAAGACAGGTTGCAGCTATGAGAAGAAGGCATTTAAGGAATTTTTAATAGCAATTTTCTCATATAAAGCTACCTATCCAGGCTGCTGGAACCATTTTTTAGCAGAATTTGCCATAGGGCCATTTGGAATTTAAATAAGGTTGGCGTTATCGTTAAGTTCGTGAATTAAATTTTTTCGCTGATCTTCTAGAATTGTGTCTGCCTGGTTTGGAGTTTTCGAAGGAAAAAGTCGAATTTCTTATTTAACTTTCCCTTTCTGTGTTCAGACAAAGTATCTTATTCCGTAATATCTGGATAAATAAATGATTCGTAAGAGCCCACATGCGCCAGATATGAAACACATACGGTAATTTCAATTATATTCAAAAATAATGTCCTTAAATATTCTTCTAGACTCATTTCAGAACCATTTTGTATAAAAATATTTTTGATGGAAATTATTTATTTATGATAAAAGAAATCCAGGATCTCTGAATTTCCATTTCCTTTTTTTTTTAATTTAAGATATAAAGAAACATTAAATGTAACGCTAATTTATGAATGGCAAAAAATGGATTTCAATTACCTACATTTTGATAAATACAAAAACTATAGAAATTCTATAAAACTTAAGACACTTGTCACATTTTTTTAAATCTTAAAAATATTTTATTAAACTAATATCCTAAATGGAGTAACATCGAAAAGTTGCTGATTTTCGTTTTCAGATATAACAAGATTTTTTTTTTGTACGGCCCTATGCCCCACTAGGAGAAATCAAATCTAAAAAGAAAATTTTTTAACGGAAATGAGTAAAGGAAAATGAGTGAAGGCTAATTTTTACTGCGAACTAGTAACTACTAACATAAAAAAATGTGTCCTGACATAATGGCATTCCATGTAATCATTTGACCTAAGAGGTCCAACGTTAGATCTTCTTTATTTAATTCACATTCTTCAGATTATATACCCTGAATAATTTTTAATTACCATTCTTGAAAACAACTTTTTTAACAAAGAATTAATGCCATCTAATATTGAAAAAAAGTGAACAACAAAATTGAAATCATGTCAGGAGCATTTTGTTTTCAAAGCCTGTCATTCCTGCCTTCGCTATTCAACCCTTTCTGATACATTTTAATGTTTCGTATGGGTTTTCACCTGCATGATCTTAACGTATCGAGATGAAACTTACATTGTGCACACCGTATGAGGTGTGGCTATCACTTACTACAAATTTCGGTTCAAACGTTCACGTATACTAACACAATCCGTACCACACTTATTAATTTTTAGCGTATCTTATACCTTACACTCGTACCATTATGTCTCTTACTCAACCTGAAGACCTATGTTGCTCTGGCCTTCAATAGATGTATAATTATTTGCAATAATTGTCAACTTTACAAGGAACCTTTTAAAGAGGCCTTTAAGTATATTTTATATCATGCGAAGATTATATACACAGAAAATAATATTATTGTTAAATAGGAGAACGCGGGGAATATCACCTGATGGGAGATCAGGAGATCGTATTAGATATCAAATCAACGCATCTAAAAATTATCTTAATGTAGCCCAGCGAAAAGTATCATTTAATGTACTAAGAAAGTAGCAAGGGGATCCAGGATATTATAATTAGGTGAGAAATTTGTATCCCTTAAGTCGTTAACTTCAATAGACTCATCTTCCAGAGTATTTAAAATTTAGTACGCCTTAATTAGCATTTCTTCCCTTTTTTTTTAACCACGACGACCAAAGACTGCCCCCAAGGCAACTACTTACTACGATATGTAAAGCAACAACGACAACAACCAACAACAAAAACAACATGAACATTGATTAATCTGTTGTCACAACAACTACAGCAACAACATCAAGTGCTGCCGTTGTTGGTTGTAGTTGTTGTTGTTGCCGTTTAATTAATTAACTTGTGCCGGCAACATAGACCGAGGGAGAGCTATAACGAAGGCAGTTTGAGAAGTAGGCGATTATTTAAATTTCCCTCTTGGTAACCTATATTACATTTTCAAAAAGTTGCAAAGAATTTTATAGCATTGATTGATACCTGGGATCTATAAAAGAGACAAATCATAGTAGCGCCTGGGGAAGTTGGGGGTGCTGGACAATAAGGTTGTGGGTCGTTTTGGGTTGTCAGTACATAGAAAAAAATTGATGTAAGCCCAGCAGCGGTTTGTTCCTAAATTTAATTTTAAAATTTAGCTCGGCAGTATTAGTTTTGGGTACCGAGACTAGGATAATTAATAATTGGTATTATTAAACTCAGCATGTAGCAATACTCTCTCTTTCTCAATGCAGAACTAATACGACTTTTTTAAGACTCTACATTTGCATAATTTCTCTCTTTTAGGCTTTCCAGATTTGCGCATTCTTCTTAAAGTCTTTAAGTCAACTATTTTTTCTTATTGGGAACTAAATCTCTGGCAACTCTGGCACTGTAGTAATAAATTACGCGACTGACGTTGCTGGTCATTCGCTGAAGTAACATTAAAAATTAAATTAAATTAAAAAATTTATATATTTTTTTATAACCACACTCTAAGACAGGTAATTAATAATATTTTTATGATTGTGTTGCCCCAGTTAGAAAAAGAAACATCCCCTTCTGCCAGACATGGAATCTTAATGTTCAACGTTCCCAGTTTAAATCTATTTCAGATAATTACGATTTTTGGGGAAATACAATATGATTTGCAGCGGAACTTGGACCCTTAAATAGGAATCACGGTTTTTAAATCTACAACAAACGTATTAACAAAATTTGAAAAATTAGATCATAGCTAGGTAAAAGTGGTTGTTATTCCGACACACCTAGGCCTATGAGGCCCGTTGTGATGCCACTTGAGTTGGTCTTCTACTCTCCTGTAACCTCTTTTAACCAACCTGCGGATTTAATAAACCAATTAATCTTATTTATTCTGATTTCTGCGAATTCAGTAATATTCCCAAAGGTTTCGAAGACCCTATCGTGGCTCTTACTGCTGAGTCTGCTGAGTTTTAAAAGTTGCTTGGTTCCATTCAAGCTCCTATAAGTATATTATTTCATAGATCATTAGGATAGCTGTGCCGTTTTGCCTATTTAAATATTATTATTAGAGACTTGGGGCACTTAAACAAGTGACTATTTTAAAGAACTTGAGAAAATTGTATTTGTGAGAGATAAAATGTTTAAACACTTTTGACTTCACAATATTGGAATCCTTCGGAACATTGGAAGTTTTTCGATTCCTTTTTTAATTAGAGATTTGTGCCAAATAAAGATAAAAAGGTTGCTGAAAGAAAAGCTTTATAGGAAACCCTGAATAAAAATGTTGGAAAAGTCTAAACTATGCCACTGAACCGAGCAATAACGTAACTTTGCACGTAAACCTATTAATTTGACTCAGTAAACGAGGGCATCACTATAACAAAAGTTTACCTTGAGATCCTTTAAAAAGCATCAACAAATTTCTGGATAATACAAGACAACATAGTTGAATCTTCTTCATTGACTCAGTTGAGTTAACGAGGTTATCATTATAACAAACGCTTACTTTGAGATCGTTTAGAAAACATAACACACAATATTTGGAGGAATTTTTGAAAATTCTGAATAATACTAGGCTACATAGTGCAGTTTTCTTATTGATATATAGTATTAATATTAAAAGATTTGGTTAGAATAGAGACTACTTCCTTCCTTTGAGAAACTTTTGAAAATATGTAGAGATATTTTTATAAAAAATTATTTTTCCTAAAAATTACAATTTTCAATGCTTTTTCAATCCCAGTCGAATATAAAAATCCAGTCGAAGTGGAAATCCCATAAATTACTTAAAAGAGGCTTGAAAAATTTAAAAAATTCGCATACTAATGTAAAAAGTAACACGTAATTCAAAAATCCACCAAAGCAAAAAACTGCCCTCGCATGTTGTTGCTGCTGTTGTTGGTTGTTCGGTTCGGTTGGTTGGTTGTTCCCGGGGCTGGGGGTTAATTTGTTGACAGACCATTTACACACATATCCAAAAGCTGGAAATTGTGATGGATTTGTGCATGTTGCCAGGTTAACACTTACCAACGTGTGCAGCAGGCCAAGATAATCACAACAATTAAATGCAAATGGCAGCGTTGACTGCGCGGCGGCGTCGCAGCTGCGGCGTTGTTGCTCGTGTGTTGTTGCTGTTGTTGTTGCCGCTGCTGCTGACTGACCGCTGTTGTTGTTGTTCTTGTTGTTGTTGCTCGGCTTGTCGTTATAGCTTGACACACAAACATGGCTTGGACTTTTATTGGCCAAATTTTCATAGAAATTTTGCACTTTTAGTGGCGCCACATAATTTTCAAATGTTGCAAGTTTTGGACTTGTTGTTGTTGCAGCAGTTTCACTCGTTGTTGTTGCTGTTGTTGTTGCACCAATTTGCTTAGGCCAAGCCACAGCAGACATTTTGTATCGCACATTGAAATAGCGCCAGCAAACTTGGCTTAAACTTGACTTGTGGCTTATAACTTTTGTTTAAACATTTTTTTTCGTTGTTGTTGTTGTATTTGTATTCTTTTTATGACTTTTAATTATTTTCAATTTCACATTCACATTCACATTCTTCAACACAAACAATAAACAATAAATTTTAATAGCTTGACACTTCCTTTGGTTTATGGCTTCTTTTTTGTTGTTGTTGCTTTGTAGCTTTTAATTTAGTTTCTCTTTAGGCCAAGTTGGCAACATAATGTACATAATGACTCAGCTTTAGAGTCACTTCGTGGAGCACTCAAATCACCAATAAGCGTCCAACGTCCAACACATGAACAACTTTTCTTTTTTTTTTGTTGTTTCTGGTGTACCTTCAATCTTCGACAGAACACTCCGTACTGGCTACTGAAACCTTTTTGTTGTAATATTTCTATATGCTAAGGTTTATTTATATTTGATCTTTTTTTTGTTGTATTTTTTGTACCATATTATGTTGTTCTTGTTTTTTTTCTGGCTTTTTTACAATCGTTTCTTTTTATGTACTCTGGGGCTTGGCTTGGTTCGCTGATTGGTTTGCAATATTTTATGCTCCGTTGGCAAAGTTTGAAAGTATCTTTTTGTCCGACACAAAGTTTCTGCTTCTGGGTGGTTTCTTTTTTCTGTCATTTAACTCAGTTTTTCATTCGTTGCAGCTTGTTTTTTTTTTTTTCTGTACAAGAATGTAGCGGAAAACCCTTCATTTCCGAGAATGTACGAAGTTGCAAAGGTCGCAACGCTGCGATTTCCAATAGTTTTTCTTTGATTATAATGCGAACTTTGTTTTGTAATTTTCCACTTAATATGCGTTTAAAAACGCTTCTGAAATCGTTGCGTATTTTTCCGGGATGGTATTGACAAGCGTTCCATTTTTTAAAGAAATTTATTTGATTTTGAATATTTTAGCTGCTTATAAGCTCTTTACACTAACACGGTCCCATTTAGAGTTAAATAAAATATCTTTATTGTCATTCGTTGAAATTGTTAATTTTTAAGCTATTATTTAGTTGTTATTTATTTTATAAACAATCTGTTTTAAAAAAAATTTTACATTTCCTTCCTTATGTTGTTTATTTTAATATGAAACAGATTTTCGCCATTTTATATTTTTTTTTGTTACTGAAAGTTTTGAGTTTTCAAACTTTTTCTCCAAAAACAAACAAGCTTGTCTCCAAATAAACATTTAAATTGATTTTCAGTTGTTCGAAGTGAACTTGGAATTTTTGGCACAAATTTTTTAGTCAGTATATATATATATTTTTATATTTTATTTTTATATTAAAGGCTCTTTTATTTTTTTTTGTGAATTAGTTTATTTACTTGATTTATTTATATAAAAGTAGCTTATACTTAAAAAATTCTCTTGTATCAAGAAAAAACATAGTAAATTAAAATTTTCGAAGTCATTTGACATTTTTTTTAAACTATTTTTATATAATTATAATTATTTATCTGATATTAAAATCTCTAATCATTTTTTTTGTGAATCAGTTTATTTACTTGTTGATTAATAAATTTTATTAAACTGTTTTTATTTAATTTTTTTTTATGTAAAAAGCTCTTAATTTTTTTTTGTGAATCAGATTATTTATTTTTTGATTTATTTATATAAAAGTATCTTATACTTCAAATCGTTAATAAATCGTTAAGTCCAGAAAGCAGAGAGTAATCAATTCACAGTACTTTCTTTTTTATAAAAAATATCTTTCTAATCAAAATTTCTTTACAATGAATTATTTTTTCGATTTTTTGCTGAATTGTCTTAATTTTGAAAAAAAAAACAACACCTCACCCCCGTCATAAACGAAGTTCCTATTTCTTATTAATTTTTAAGAAGTCTTAAGAAATTATTCAAGAATAACAATTAAATAAATTAATTACCACAAAAAATAATACAAAATGATTTATAAAAAATGGCGGACGTAAAGTCGGGCGCGGACGACTTTAGGATACCCTGTACCACTAGCTTGTAATAAAGTCCGATTTCTTCACAAAAACCAAAAACAGAAGAATTTTAAGCAAAAATTTTTTCTTGACCGATCGTTCTATGGGAGCTATATGATATAGTCAACCGATTTCAATAAAATTTGACAAAGTGCTTAAATACCTTAAAAAAGATATGAATGCCAAATTTATTTCAAATATCTTTACAAACAAACAAAACACATCGAATTTTGTATAAAAAACGTGTTTTTGGACCGATTGGTCCTATGGGAGCTATATGATCTAGTCAAACGATTTGGATTAATTATTATTATACCCTGTACCGTATGGTCCAAGGGTATATTAAGTTTGTGCAAGCCGAAAATGTATGTAACATATAGAAGGAGACGTCGGAGACACCCCAAAGTTACCTAAAATATGATCAGGGTGAATAGAGAAGTCGATATACCCATGTCCGTCTGTCCGTCTGTCCGTCTGTCCGTCCGTCTGTCCGTCTGTCCGTCCGTCCGTCCGTGTGAACGCCTAGATCTCAGAGATGGTAAGAGCTAGAGTTACCAAACTTTCACATTAGATCCCATATTATTCCATAGGAGGCAAGTTTATTTTATTTTTTTGATATCGGGGATAAATTATATAGCTCCCATGGGGGTGTTTGAGACGTCCTCGAAAAAAAAGCGTTTTAGATGAATAATTCGTTTGTTTATGAAGATATCGTAACGAAATTTGGCAATCGAAAGTTTTTTATAGTTCCCAATCACTGTACCAAATTTGATCAAAATCGGTTGACTATATCATACAGCTCCCATAGGACCGATCGGCCAAAATAACTTTTTTAAAGAAAAATTGGCTACATTTCGTTTTTTAATAAAGATATCCTAACCAGATTTGGCGTTTGGAAATTTTTAGACCACTTAAGCAATGTGCCAAATTTGAACAAAATCGGTTGACTATATCATATAGCTCCCATAGGTCCGATCTTCCAAAAAAATCCATTTTTTAACAAAATTTGTTGTGTTTCGTTTGTTTGTTAAGATATTGGGATCAAATTTGACATTCGTGAGTATTTTATAGTTCCTAAGCACTGTACTAAATTTAATCCAAATCGTTTGACTAGATCATATAGCTCCCATAGGACCAATCGGTCCAAAAACACGTTTTTTATACAAAATTCGATGTGTTTTGTTTGTTTGTAAAGATATTTGAAATAAATTTGGCATTCATATCTTTTTTAAGGTATTTTAGCACTGTGTCAAATTTTATTGAAATCGGTTGACTATATCATATAGCTCCCATAGGAACGATCGGTCAAAAAAAATTTTTGCTTAAAAATTCTTCTGTTTTTGGTTTTTTGTGAAGAAATCGGACTTTATTACAAGCTAGTGGTACAGGGTATCCTAAAGTCGTCCGCGCCCGACTTTACGTCCGCCATTTTTTATCTATTATTGTTTTTACTATATTTTTACCTATTTAAAAATCTTTTTTTTATTTGATTTATATATACCAACTATGGTTTTGAGCTTTATTTTTTTAAATACATTACGTTCAATTTTTAGTGTTTTACATTTATTTTTTATTTTTAATTATTTATGGGAAATATTTTTGAATTTAATGACTTAGTCAATTTTTATGTTGCTTTAAAGCTTTTGAATTATCATAAAAAGTATTTTAATTTTTTATATCGCAAAAACGTTCATTCATTCGTTTTTATTAATTTATTTATTATTGAATTTGTTACTTTTTCTTATTTTTTTGAAACTTATATTTAATAGTTTATTACCTATGCTAACTATGGTTATAAAATAAATTAAGTTGGATTTTTACATTTATTTTTTGTTTTTTATTTAATTATCACAATTATTTATAAGTTTCATGGCTAATCCCATTTTTTATGTTGATTTAAAACTTTTTATTTATTTTTTTATTTTCTTTTATAGCTTATGTTTTTAATTCTTTTAATTTGATTTATTGCTTATATTTAGTTTTGAAATTTTAGAAATGAAATTTACTTTTGATTTTTATTATATTATATTTATATTTTGTTTTTAATTTAATTATCGCAATTACTTATTGGTTTCATGGCTAATCAAATTTTTTATGTTGATTTAAAACTTTTGAGCTTTCATAAAATTAAATTATTTTATTTTCTTATAGCGCAAAAACGTTTATTCATTCGTTTTTTTATAATTATTTTTATTTATTACTAATTTTTAAAATTTTGTTCATGTGTTTTTATTGGATTTATCGCTTATATTTTTTAGTTTATTACCAATGCTTTAACTTTAAGTTTTAAATTTTCATATAATAGATTACGTTTGATTTTCTATTTCTACACCCCTCTGCATTCTTTTCTTTAGTAAAAGTTTTTTTTAATGCATTTTTTAATATTTTATTAATTTTAAATTTTATCAATTTTTATAAATGTTTTAATATAGTCTTTATTAAATCTTTTTAAAATTTGTTTTTATTGTAGAGGTTTTTTTTTATTTTTTTATATACGTTTTCTTTGTTTTTTACAACTCCTAAAATTGTAAATCAATTTACTTTTTGACTTTATGTTAAAATAATGTTTGATAAAAGAAGAAACTTTTTTTTTTTGTAACGAATTATTCAATTGTTTTCAATTTTGCAAATTTTTCGTTGTATATTTACTCTGATTATTAATTTATTATATATATTATAATTTTTCATATATACTGGTAATAAAGATTTTTGCTAACTTTACAGAATATTATTTCATTAAATTCTAAAATATTTTATATAACTGTTGTTTAGTTTAAATCATATTTTTATGCACTTTAAATCTTTAAAGAACCAAACAATTTTATTCTATAAATATTAAACATTTAAACAGATTTATTTTTTCAACTATGTCCAAAGCAAAAAGTTCACACGGAAGACACAGGACACGAACGTCCTAACGATAAAACGCGTCACGCAACTATGAAGCGAAAGCTGACGCAGTCAGCCTCTAAATGCAAATTAAAATCACAAATTGAAACAGAAGCACAAGTCCTTCGGCGTATGTGTGTGTTTGTGTGTGTAATATCCTTACACACGAATTCAGACATCGTTCATCGCTCGTCGCTGGCTCGTTGTATGCCGTTATGCGCGTGCCTTGACTGACGTGCGCCGCCGTCGTAGTCCTTGCATCGTCCTTGCTATCTGCTTTTGGCTGGGGTGGCTGCGCAGCGACTGGCTGGCGAAAGGACATCAAAGGCTAGGACACACACTCGTACGCACACACGCAGATGGAATCTCCGTTGAGGCAGGCTGCTTGGAATATTTTTTATCGCATGCGATAAATTTGCCAGACAACCCTTTTGTGGAGCTTGTTGCATTGACTTTGGTTGTATTTTGTGGTCTAATTAACACATAAAGCCAAATGCATTACAATGATTACAGATATATTTTTTTTAACACATGGCACGTCTGCACAGAAAGAAAAAAGTGAGTGAGTTGTCGGCTTGCAAGGATCTCATCACTAATATTGTTGATGACGTAGGCAACTAACGAAGACGAATGGAAAATACTTTTTTGAATATGAGGACCGTCTTTTTAGATAAGAGAGTCATTATTGATAAATATTTTCAAAGAGATTTTATTATTTATTGTAATAAGTATTACCAAAGAGGCGTCATTTCCAAATTTTTAATAATATTTTGATTCTTAACAAAAAAAAAGAAGCATGAAAAACAGCCGAAAAAGTGGATAAGGAATCGAGAGGAAAAACTACCAGAATAGGTCCTACAGCCAATAAGGTTATGGTAATGAATTTTTGGAATAGTCCAGGATGGTTTGATCAGACTAAAACAAAAGTCAAAGCAATATTTTTATTAGTTTTTTGTACTACAAATTGGTTTCAATTTCATCTGGTTGATCCCTAATCCAGCTTATAGAAATGGTTTTGACCTTCTTTTCAATTGCTTTCTTAAGAAGAAGAAAAAATGTTAGAATACTTGAAATAAAATTGGGTTAGAAATGCAAATTTGCCCGACTAACGATGTGCATTTCTGCCCTTCTGTAAATTTGCCCGAGGTGGTCCACACCTTGCTGGAACAATTATTTTTCAGAGTACCCGTACTTGCAGTTCATCGACTTCTATGTTTACTCAAACCATTTCCTTTGTTTTTTAGGCGTAAAAAATAATTTTTTCTCTCAGTGTACCTATCGAATCAAAGAGCCCCTACTCCGTGCACCTGACCCAACAGTTGTTTTTTTAGCTTTTAGCTTTTTAAAGAGAAAACTGATTAAGTGGCTATGTTTTTGTTGTTCTTGTTGCCACAACACTCACAGACACAGGCACACACACACACAAACACACAGTTACAAGGACACATGACTGAGTGGCACTTGGACTGAACATCAAAGGTTAAGACTTAAAGGTTAGAGTGGGGCAACAATGAAAACAACAAAAGTGAAACTGGTGCAGGCGGCAACAACAGCGTCATCATCTTCTTCAAGGACTCCAATTATTGCATTCGTGCTTTTGTTGTCGTTGTTGTTGCTGTTGTTGTCTTTGAAATATGCTAATTTACTTGGCTGCGGCGGTGTCCTTAGAACAACAAAGGCAGTGTCGATTGATTCATGTCTACTTCCTAGTTTTGAATGAACATGTGTTGTGGGCGGCACCAGGTGGGGTCCTTTCTTAAATATGGGTCGTTTAGATGAATTTACTTTTCTTTGCTTTGAGCCGGTGAACTTAACCCTCTTTGACTTAACACTTGTTACACTTCAAAGACATGGCCTGGGCGCACTTGTTGCCAGCTGTTTGGCCATGAAGGATTAGTATGATACTTGTGGCATATGTTGGGACTACTATGGAACAGATGTTGCTCTATCAGCTGGGGCGAAGGACTTAGGCGTTTAAGAAAATAGCTTGGAAATGCATATTTTGAGAAATCCACGAAGCTACTTAAAGGAACTTAATGTTAATTTGTGTTTAAAAATACTACTGAGAGGCAAGGATACCATAAGAAAAGTATAGTTTATTGGAAATACAGACAGACCTGGGGAAGTCACTTCTTCTTCTTCTTATGTCCTGTTACTCCTATTGAAGCTTAGGGCCATCGTGAATTCATTTCATTGATCCCGATTGTGAGCTAGAGATTTTAGTTCACCCCAGGTCTCTTAGCTATCTTCAACATTTTTTTGCAGGGTTCTTCGCCAAGTTGTTTTCATCAGCCCTCAGCGTTTGCTTCCTTGAAGTATCCAGTCTAGTGCATGGCTAATTTAGTCTAGAATTTGGGCGATTATTGGGTTTGGTCGCAGAGCTTATCTATCGCCAGTGTTTTTGGCGTGGTTTGGCACCACAAAGGGTAGTGAAGTGAAACTTGATGACGGATCTTCGGAAATGATGTCTCTTACGTATCGCTAGCCTCGCCTGTCAAAGAAGTTACTAACCCCGACTGGAGACTGAATACCTCCAAAAAGAAAAACTTCAGTGGAATGAAGGGGAAGGAGGCTTAAAATTCCCATACGGAGGCTAAGCTTGAGGTCGGCAACCTCATTTTATAAATTAACACCGCGAATCCAATAAACCAGCAGAAGTGCTATCTTCCCATCACAGATGCCGGTGTCCCTACGCTCTCCGTCCTTTAAGTAAATTTCGCTTAAGAGGGAGATCTATCATAAAGATCTAGGTTTTCGGATCCAAGAGAGATACTATGTTTGACTTCTGTTTTTGGTGACGCTGAATGTAAGTCTGACTTAGTGTATCCTCCAGCACGTCAAAGGGCTGAGACTACCTCCAAAACACCTCTTTTTATAGGGGGTTTAACTTAGAAAATTGGAAGTTATTCCTAAAAATCCTAATGTCTAAAGCTCAAAAGAACCCCGATTTTCGGATCCAAAGGTAAGACAATCTTTTCCTTTGGTTTTAGGTGACGCTAAATACGAGTCCGGGGTAGTAAAAACTCTAAGTCGAGGTCCTAGTCTGAGTTCCAACAAATCCCAGCACTTCAATGAATCAAGCTAACCTTTTTAAATTACATATCGAACCCACCCCTGAAACTTTCGGCCATATCCGCCCAAGGCTTAAGTAATTATGTTCCACCAAAAGAATTCAGTTTCGATACATAATCCATATCTAGTTAAACCACAACGCAGCTTATACTACTTGTTCAATATTTCAAGTGCAGCGTGGTTCCCACTCTCAGCCGCCTAACGACAATATAACCAAAACCACCAAGAACAACAAGAACCACATTGTCCATTTACCGCATGCAATTGCCATGAATCACCTGGCCGTGATCGCAAACCCGGCCGCAATGCACATCCATCAATGTTTCGTTGACATTTGCTGCGCCGTTGACAAGAATTGTCACAATAAACAATACAACGAGGACAATGATGACGACGACGATGTTGATGATGTTGCTGCTGCTGATGGTGATGATGGTAATGATGTTGGTGACGGTGACGATGACGGTGACGGTGGCGACACGCGACGTGCGGTGCAGTGCAGTGCATTTGTAAAAGGGTTAGGAAGCGGGGGGCATGATTAGTTTGGTAAGTGGCAGCTCAGAGTACGCATAAATTATCCAAAGGATTAACGGGCAATGCAAACCGTCGGACAGCTGAAGAGCTGAGCTGTGTGAGCTGAGCAGACCTGAGACCCGAGAAGCGAGTGATGCACATCGATGATGTTGATGATGATGATGGGGTTGTTAGCATGAAAAATGTGCACTGAACTGTGTTTATATTGGTTGTGAGCAGGAGCAGGGGCAGGGGAATGTTGAAATTAAAATCAGATCAATTTCACTGATATTAACATATTTGTAGCATCCGAATGAGTAAGCCAAGTGCGGGAAGCGCTAAAGGAGGGGTTGTTTGTTTTTTGAATATGTCTGGCAAAAAGGGTTGAGGGTTAAGGGTATTCGGTTTTGGTTGGTAACTGCCCTTTTGTTGTTTTTGTCATTTATAGAGCTATTACATGACTAATGTTTTTGTGTTTTTGTTATTATGTAAAACTCGCTTAAGTAATATTGAAATAATGAAGCGATTCTCACGCCCACTTTGAAATGTCTTAGAACACGCCCGTAACAAATGTTCCACTATTGATTTTAGCTGTGATTTCAGATACACTGGGAGAAAAAGTTGGGTGAACTGCGGTAAATGAATAGAGTTTCTAAATAAGACATTGCATTTTAGTTAAGGCTTGAATTCCTTGAAAGATTTTGTTTTTTGTTTTTAAATTTCTAGATAAATCTTTCTATCATAAAGCTTTAATCGAAGATTTTTTATTCAAGGTATAATATTTCTGAATAATCGGTGAACAGATTTTTTGTCAAGATTGACTTGAAAGACATATCAGAAAAATTTGCCTGGTTAAAATATAATTGAAAGAAATATCAGGAAGAGCTTTCAATAAAGTCTCAAGCAGACAAGAAATCTAGAAGAATCAAACTTCCCTATAGCGAATAAGAATAATTGATTCGGACTAGATATCTAGTAATATCTTTACCTAAATAATGTAAATAGTGATTTTTTTTTCCGTAAAAGGGTTCCTCACAGAGACAAAGCCTTTACTCTGAAGAGTCCGATAGGCCAATTTTCTGTAGATGGTATCTAACAGTGTGCTTTAGGTCCGCTCTGCCAAGACCTTTTGTCTTGATTGCATCCAGAGGTTTGACAAGCACTTTTGCCTGACGAAGCCCCGGAAGGGAGAACCAGTATCTCCTATGTTCTTCTGCGGCCCATTTGTTTTTCATAGTTTTGATTGTGGACCAACCAATACCACAAAACGGCGCAGAGGATGTAGTCAGGGTGGAGTCACCCTATCGTGCTAGATCGTCAGCGATTGTGCTACCATCCACTCTCGCGTGGCCAGGCACCCAACATAGCACGACTTTGTTCCGGGCGGACAGGGTTTGGAGGTAGTTATGGCGTTCTTTAAGCATTCTGGAGGAGATGCTCCTGGATTCTTAAAAAATGCATATGTTTGCTCCCCTAGTTCCCTTGAAAAGGATACTAAAGACGCAGATCTCTATGGCATGAATCTCCGCTTAAAAGACGCTGGGCCAGATGTCCATTGCGGTAGAGATTCTGGTGTTGGGTTCAACGATTCCAACACCTACACACTGCTCAGTATTGGACCCATCCGTGAACCATTGTTGCCACCGGGGGTTTCCACAGGGGCTGTCATCAGCACTAGTCTCCCGACTTGGAAGAAGAGATCTAAGTGATCATAAGATCTGATTTAGAGCAGATCGAAACGTCAGGAAGGGAATGTATAGTGATATACATTTAAGTCATAAAAAGAAGAGTATCCAAGACAACATTTCACTTCACAAAAATTATTTCTTTATTTAAAATGGATTTTTATTTTTAAACTGTTGGGAAGATTTGTCTCTAAATAATATAGGACGATTTGCTCCTGAAGAGAAGAGCATCCAAGACCACACTCCACTTTGCTAGACATTATTTCTTTTTTTAATAGATTTTTATTGGATATCAAAGAATTTTTTCCGAAAACTGTTGTTTTTTGACTTAAATACTTAAGAACCTTTTTAAGATCTTCTCTCTTACAGGTACATTTTAAAGTTAATTTTTGAATTTAGCAGCCGAAAAGTAACTTAGAAAATTTATGCGACCATTGTTTAAAAAAATGTTTCAATATGGGCATTAGAGGGTTAAGAAAAGAGCAGTTAACCAATTTTGGAGGTTCTTCTATTTAAAAAAAAAAATTTTTTATAACGCCTTTAAAGGCATTTACAAAATAAAACTATGGTTCCATTACCATTATATTATTAAGCATCTAAACTTCATCAAAGTTCTAATTGTTTTCATTCCCAAATTTTGTTCAGTGTATATTGTCATTTAAGATTTCTTTAACGATTACAACAACTAAGCAAATTGATAGGTGTGCCAAGCGCCTGCCTGCCTGCCTGCCCACAATTTGTGCTCATTAAAAGGAAAAATCATAATGGCAAACACATACAAAATGGCGTTGCCCAGGGTTGCTAACAATTGCGTTTCGTAATTTTCCATAATTTAGTTAATTTTTATGCCACAACAAATCATTTTAATTAACTGCGCAACGTTCATAAATCTTTCGAAAGGAAACCCACAAAAAAACGAAAACAAAATAAAATGCACGCAAACATTTCAAAATGACGCAAATTTTCGCCAAATATTTGACAAGTAAGAAATAAAAATAAAAATTAAGCGAAAATTAATCGAAATTATTTCAAGAGGTCTCTGGAACTGGCACTTTTTGTCCCTTTCTGACTCACAGCATAGCGCGCATAACTTGCTGCATATTTTGCCAAAGTGGCACAAGGTTCAGCTGGAGTGGTGTAGAGAGGGACTCAGGGCCAGGGTCGTTGTTGGTTGTCGTCGTATGGGAAAAATTCCTGATGCTCCAATCAGCAGCGCTCACAGTTTGCATTGGTTTTTGACATGAAAAAGAAATCAGTGCAGCGTACAGTAGGGATTGCTTATCTGCCGGACATGCGTTGTGTCCAGTCAACCAGTTAACCAACTCTTGCCTTCGTCCAGCTTCCAATGTGTGGGAAAATTTTTCATTTTTAATTGCAGTGGCTGCCGCTGCTGTTGGTGATGCTTCTGCTGCTTTTAAGCATTGGGTGAGCTCTTTTAAAGCGCTTAAAGTGCTCCAAGTCCTGGGGGCCCACCTACAATTTTTGCGCCCAGCTGGCACAAAGCGTCTGCATGCCAACAAGCGCTTTCTATGCATGGAAATTCCTGAAAAAGCAGCACAACTCGAGCTCTCTGGCATCCCAACAATGTCTGTCTAAACTATGTAACATCCGCGGCTGAGCCAAGCGGCAGCAACAGCAGCAGCAGCACAGGGATTGACTGCAGCAGACGCTGTAAGCAGCGGCAGCGGCAGCGCAGTCGTTCTGTGGTTATGTCAAGTTTAGATGGAGTTTGATCCAAGCGAAGGAAGGGACTAACTGGAATGGTGCGGCGCTTTGCACAGATTACAATTAAAAATTGTTTCAAGTGGTTTACAAACCACACGCACCACATGAATGCACTGAGAGAAAAATGGGGGTAAGAAGTGGATGAGGCAGGAAAATTTTTGGAGAAAAAAGATTTAGGAGCTACTACTTGGTTTTTGAGAGCACTATTTGCGGTAGCTTGGAGTGATTAAGAAGCACGGATCCAGGGGATCCTAGGGAAGTGGGTAACAGATATCAGCATTCAAGCAAGGCAGTACCTCGATGGCCCCTTCGTTGAGATTAAGCAGACATTTGGCATATTTTACTCTCCGACCTTATAAAAAAGTTAAAGTACGGATTCGCTCGATTCAAGCCGAAGGGGTCTTGGGTCCTAATCCTAAATTATCAGTTCGCTGCAAGCCAAAGTCCCCGACCTCATTCTGCGAGCATTCAAGCAAGGCAGTACCTCGATGGCCCCTTCGTTGAGATTTAGCAGACATTTGGCATATTTTACTCTCCAACCTTATAAAAAAGTTAAAGTACGGATTCGCTCAGTTCGGTGCAAGGCGAACGAGGTCTGCGGGCATTCAACAAAGGAAATAATGCTATGCTCTCTTGACTGAGCAGGAATTTTAGCTGCTCTACAAGCCGACCTTCTGAAAAAGTTAAAATAGCAAATATACGAATTCCAAACAAAATAATTCAACAGAACTTATCTACTCTACGTCCAATAGGAGGAAGAACAAGAGGCCGGCCAAGAAGGAGATAGCTTGATGTCTTCAAAGCAGACTTGAAGACGATGAGCAATCGCACATGGAAAGATTAAGCGAGAAAAAGAGTGAACTGGAGGAAGATTGTTGATGAAGCAATAATCCACCCCGGTCTGTGAAACGAAGAAGAAAAAAAGGGATTCCCTTGGTTCAAACCGAAGGGGGTCAGTTCGGTGCAAGCTGAAGTTCCCGTCCTTCTTCTGCAGACATTGAACAAAGGCAACATTGCGATGGTCCCTTTGTTGAGATTGAGCAGGAATTTAAACTGTTCTACAACCCGACATTTGGAAAAAGTTAAAGTAGGGATTTCCTCGCCTTATTTTACTCTGATAAGGTTCAACTTAAACTGCCGTTCCTTTAGCATCAAAGCCAGGTTGACCCAGTCCCCCTTTTAAACTGCAATTTCTGGAGTGCTAAGAAAAGCGGGCTTGAGCCCTTTTTCAGGGTTAAGCAAAAAGACACCAAGCTGGCTTCCTTTGGCAGGCATCCCTGTTCTTGCTTCTGTGGCACTGTTGGAGTTCCAGTCACTTCATTGCTCATCTTAAGCAAACGACGTATACTGATGGTATGTCTTTTATATTGGGTGAATTTCCAAGCTTGCTAAGAAAAGCTTGTTAGTGTCCTCACCCTAGGACACTAACAACCTTCGACGGTGAAAATCCATGGTAAACCTTTGGGACGGAAACTGGGTCTCACTTTGGACAGGGGGCCACCCCCACCTTTTAAGTCCATATTTTAGCCAAGGTGGCCGGATATTGATTCAGATGGTAAGGGCTAATCTGGCTTCTCTGCAGTTAAATTAAGATACCCTTTAAGAACAACCGAACTGGCGTTGCGGTATAAACTTGTGGTCCAGAGGCTACTGAACCCCGTTGGGCAACTGACTACAGGAAGCTCTCCACCCGAAGCTCAATGCTCCGCAGACTATCAATCTCATAGCGTTGGAAAAGCAGGTGTCCTTCTTAAAGTATAGAGATCGATTAAATAAGCACGCTTACAGGCAAACATCGATCCTGGTAGGATCAATAACCATAAGGCACTGGCTTTTTGATAACCTCTAACGAGTCTCCCCCAGCTGCCAAAACAATTGCAATATTAATTTTAAGCAACATCCTTCTGTTCAGCGCTTTGGTAAGGCTGGAAAAATGCAGGAATCTCTCGATTCAAAACGTTTTTCAAAATATCAATTGAGATCAAGCTCGGTTCCAGGATTTGGTCATATGGGGGTTTCTTACTTCAAAGTGTATATGTAAATATCAGAGCTGGCAAAAAGCCTATTTGGGGTGTTCAAACCCGAGAACCCTCCCATGGGTTCGCCACTGATTGATGTGCGAAACTTAGACTAAGAATTTACTAAAGAAACGCATTTTGTTTTAAACTCCAAAAAGTTCATGATTTTCTTTCAAAGACTCTTTTCACCGCCCTTTAGTTCCCCCAAAAATTTCTCTCAGTGCACATGCCAGCCCACAAAAAATAACAACAACAAAACTGACAAGCTCAAAAAAATGAAAGAAAAAAAACTTAAATAAAGCGTGTAGAGCAAAATGAAAGTTCAAGTGCAACACTCGTGAGCTCAAGCAGCCATCTTGGTTTTTGGGCTGGCAGCCAACCAGAAGTTGACTGAGTGTCCAGCGCCGTCATCTTCATCATTATCATCATGATCTACGTTGTTATTGTTGTTGTTTATGACGTTGTGTTGTGGCCAAGTCTGTTGTGGCTTTGGCTATAACTTAAACATTGTTGCATATGACGAATGTAACAACGCGCCCAACAAGTTGCCGGCAACAGTTGGCATGCCAGCCTCATTTCTCCCTCCCTGCCCACAACTAACAACAATTTGCAGCAAATTGTTGCAGCTACTCATCAGCGAACCCTTGGCATGCCGGCGCATTCTCATTGGAGCATTGGAGCGCATTGTAAGTGCCACATGGATGTGCATCATGTTGTAGCAGCAGTAGCTGAAGCAGCTGCAGCTGGCCCAAAGTCTTTGATTTGCTGTCAGTTGTTCTGAAGTTATGCTGCTTAAGAATTTATTCCTTCATTTTTATGTACTGCAACTTCATTTTGTTGCCCCACACAATAGAGTCCGTGCACCCTTCTTTAAGTTAGAGCAGCTACTGCGCAGGCTTGAGTCTTAAAATGAACGTGGAATGAATCTTGTGTGGGTGGAGCTTAGCGGAATGAACGCTGCAAAAGCTTCAGGCCAGAGCTTAGATAAAGCTTAGTGAAAAAGCTTTAAGGAAGCACGGCAGATGGCGTTGCCATATCGCCAACCATTTATTGACGCGCATAAATCAAATTGAGTGCAGGCAGCATCCATGTAAATGTAAATTTCAACAAAAAAATATAAAGTTTAAATTTTCTAGACGTAATGCAAACATTATTTAAGATTTTTTTATCCCGCATCGCGGTTTCGTACAAAACTATATTTAAACCATGATTTAAATTTGTCACGAACTGATAGTTTTTGATATAGCACCGAAAAAACATTACGTACAAAATATATAATAAAACTTTTTGGTAATTATTCTTCTTTTCAAAACGGAGACAAATCCGACAAAGCATAGATCATAAAACTCGGCCCAGACTTTTTTGAGTTATCTCTTATAATGAATTAAGGCTTCTTATTACGTAAATGAGGATGATTTAAAATTCTTTTTAAAGCGAATTTCTACTGACTGAGGAAGATGAGAATGGTATCGTTATAAAAAATTTGGTCGCATCTATATCTTATCCAGTGGCGGACTTAACAGGTGGACAAAAGCTTGCTTGCCCACTGGGCCCCCCGGCGAAAGGCTTTTAGGGCCCCTCTTGCTGAAAGTTACACCTTCGATTTGTTTTTTTTATTTTCTTTGTTGAAAAAATGTTTCGGTGGGTCCCTTGTGGACAGCACATGTTCAATTTTCATTCAGGGGCTCCCTGTTATCAGAATAATTCCATTGCTTGATAACTATCGTAAATTAAATATAAAATAAATAACTTTTTTTCTCAATCAGTTATTAAAAATGTCTACGATGTTCTCAAAGTCTGTCGAATATTTCTGACTTATCAAAAACGTTCTAAAGGGGCCCCCAAGTGCCCCCGCGCATCTAAATTCCGAAGAAATTTTTTAAATTTAATTAATAACAATATTATCTAGAACATATTTTTAAACCCTTTCTACGAGGTCCATTGAAATTGACTTTTAAAGCCAAACCCAGTAATACATTTGCCTTCTGTATTGCATTAAGTGCACAAACAAATTTGCATCATGTGACGTCACACGCGTAAAATTCTTTACAAGCGAATAACGGCGCCGCTCAATGCGCCTCTCTTGACTATGCTACATAGTCAGCACCCAGCTGGCTATCTTTCAGATACAAACTGCACCAAATACACAGAGAAAAGAAACAAAGATACGAGATTTGAGCAAGGCGCACGCGCACAGCACACAGCTTATGAAAATTATGAAAGATTTACATTAATAATTCTTACAAAAGCCACACATAAATACTGCCCATACCCAAGAGCTCCAGCCCCAAGAAGCTCAGGCCGTTGCAATCTGGGATACCACAAGAGTTGCTCCAAAACACAATAACCATTTTTATTAAGCGACAATCAGCGCGCGCGCGCTCTCTCACTCTCTCTCTCGTATGCTGCCAAGTGGCAACGGGGTCTTGGGTGAGTAAGTTGTTGCTGGGACGGACGACAACGACGAAGACGTCCGTTGCGTCCAGTGACTGCCCGCTGCGCATGCGTGCGGTTAAGCTGATAGAGTGTGGCCGGAGGGGCAACTTTGGGGTACCCTGCCTGGAGTGAGTTTTGGTGGAACTGTGGACTGTTGCATGCAAATGGAATCACTTTATTAAACAGCTTACATAATTCATGTGCTGCACATTTAATTTAAGGTCATCTGGCCGGGGTCTTCGGAGCGCTTTGCGGATGCATAATGAAAAAGTCTGTGTAATAATTTTTAAATGTTTGTAAAAATAGGTGTAGACAAGTTGAAATTTATTATGGCGCGGCAATTGGCGTCATCGCGGGGCGTGTATGCAGTTTTGTAAGAGATTTTTCAATGAAAGATTATGAAATAGTGAGGATTCATTAGGCTATTGAATATTGATATAAACCGTAAATGGGGGGTTAGTAATAAACTAACTGTGGTAAGGAGAGTTTTGGAAGCAAGTGTAGTAATTGGTACACGATAATGATTACTGGGAAGAAAGAAGGGGCATATATATATTTTATGAGATTATTTTTTTTTAGATAGGTACGTCAGAGAGCTTAGAAGGCATACGTTAATTTTAGAATACTGTATTCAATTTCTTGAAGCATTTTGAATCCCACAAAGCCGTCTTACAACCAATGTTATGTCTTTTTCTGGTTTCCGATATTGAATTAAATGAATTTGGCTTCGAATTGCTTCGGCATCCACCATATTCTGCAGATCTGGCCCCCCAGCGGCTTTTTCCTGTTCTCAGACCTCAAGAGAACACTCGCTGGAAAGTGATTTAGCTTCAATGAAGAGGTGATCGCCGAAATGAAGGCCCATTTTGGGGCTAGTGAGAAATCTTATTATAACAATGGTATCTAAAAGTTGGAAGATCGTGATAATCGGTGTATCGCCCTTGAAGGCAACAACGCTGAATAAAAAAATCGAATTTTGCCAAAAAAATGTTTTTTTTTTATGTTAGCCTACGAACTTTTCAGCCCACCTGTTACAACATTATATATAATTCGTTTCTTTAGCTATACTTGGGGTGTTTCCTTTGTCTGGCTAAGGGCTAAAATAAATCACCGAAATGTCTCAGGACGTGTTTGACCCTAATGAAGAAGCATGAACACACGAACGTCGGACCAACGTGTATGAAAAGTAACGAGTACTTTTACGCTGGTTACTTTATTAAACTCGTTGAAGCACTCTTACTCTAGAATTCCAATTCGTAGTTAGAGGTCTGGGTCGAGAAGAAGTGCCCATTTTTATTTAGGAGTCAAGTGTTTTTGCACAAAGTGAATACCCAGATTATTGCTTAATTTCCTGTCCTTGCTTAGACCTGTTCTTCATTCTACCCGTCCTTAACCCAGGACCTGTTCTTCATCTTAACTGTGCTTGAAGCACTCAAATATTTAAAATGAGTATCCCACGGATTTGATAAAATTTACCTATAAAACTTTTATTTATTTAAAAAGTTTATTGAATTTCTGAGCTATCTGTATCTCTATAAGTGAATAAAACGAATGTTTAAATTCATGACATTCTGCGTCAGCGTGCAAAATTATCGAGATTTTAAATTGAAATCTCTACTAAAGCTTGCGATTTAGTAGAATTCACCTATAAAACTTTTACTTATTTAAAAAGTTTATTTAATTTCTAAGCTTCCTGTATCTTTATAAAACAATAAAACGAATGTTTTAATTCATGATTATCATAAATTCTAGTAAAAATTACATTCTGTGTCAGCGTGCAAAATTGTCTCGATTTTAAATTTAAATCTCTATTAAACCTTGAGATTTTATAGAATTTATCTATAAAACTTTTACTTATTTAAAAAGTTTATTTAATTTCTGAGCTTCCTGCATCTTTATAAAAGAATAAAACCAATGTTTTAATTCATGATTTTTCTAGTTTCAATTTCTAGTCAAAATGAAATTCTATGTCCGCGATCAAAATCATCCCGTTCTAAGCCTTCTTATGGCTTAAATAATAACAATTCGAAGTCATTAATATTGCATATTTATATATGTTTTTCTAATTAAATTAAGATTAAAAAATTACATTTTTATATTTAACTAAGTTACTTACCATTATGAAGTGTGGCTTAATGTTCGACATTCAGACTCTAGTTCGGCGGAATAAATTTTTAAATTTATTTATCAGAGATTGAATTCGAATAGTTGCAAAATTCGCCACAATTTATTGATTTTTTTAATAAATCTTAAAATTCACATATTTAGTACACCAAACAAACAACAAAAAAAAAACACCCGATATTTTAAGACCTGGCCAAGGCGCTCCTAGCATCAATAAATTTGTAAGCCGTATTATTAAACACTTGCGTTTTTGATTATAATAGCTTAGCACATTTTTTATAGCTTTAAACTTATTGCAACTAATAAACAATTCGCAATAAACAATTTCGCACACGTAAATAAAATCCTTTTCTAAGATGGCGCTCATGACACCAACATATGTTTAAGCCAAATTATTATTAAAAAACTTGCGCACTTGTTGCTATTATTGCAAAAACACGGCACTACGCACACTTTAAATAATTAAACACTTTTTGCTGCAAATAAATGATTAAAATAATAAAATCTTGCACTTCAACAAAAAAAAGAAAATAAAAAAACATTTCGAAGGTGCTCCAGCAGGCAACAAATGTTTAAGCCATCTTTTAAATCACTTGCACTATTAACAACAACACGCAATTGGATGTTAATTTTTTTATATTGCACTTTAAAAATGTTTTTTTATAATTTAATGCTTGTTACAACGCGCAAATTAAATAATTTATAATTTTTTCGCGGAGCACGCAAAATTGGCGCGTTTTACTTTTTCTTATTCTCCCTTTTGGTGTTGCCAGATAGTTGCGTTGGTGCGTTCATGAACGAACGAACAAAAAAGAACTAGTTACTCAAAAGAACGAACTCAATAAGTTTAACAACACCGTTTGCTTTAGTCACTTGTTCTTTGTTTTTTCTTATTCAACCATTTGATTTTATTCAGTTGTTCGTATTTATACAGATATTCGTTCTTATACAGCTATTCGTTCTTATACTATTCTTAAAAGGCTTGTTTCATAATTTCATATTTGTATCTATTATAACCTTAAAAATACAATGGCAAAACAATCTTATAATTTAAACAATTCTTATGTGAAAAAATTGCAATAACACAAAAATTCAACCACCTTAGACTGTTAAATTTATTTTCAAGTAAAAAAAAAACAAAAAAAAACAAACTGAACGCAATTAACGACTTTGTTCACAGAAAAAAAAATATTAAAATTGTTTTAGTGAAATTATTTAATTAATTACGTTTATCCAACTCTACCAAATAAGCGCACTGCAAGGAGTAGTTCATAGTTCATTAGTTCAAAGTTATTGCTCTTATTGGTCACTGTCCATCTGGCTACGCTGTCACAGCTGACTAAAGAGGAATAGAAAGAGAGCGCATTGAGACAAATGTGTTGGTTACATTAAGCATATACCGACTAGCATATACGCTGCACCCGTCATACTCTGCGCAGTTGCTATGGAATAGTGAAGTTTTTTGAATTATATGTTCAACAACAAGAAGAATGAAAAGAGAACGCATTGAGACAAATGTGTCGGTTACAATTAGCATATACCGACTAAAACATACGCTGCACTCGCCATACTCTTCGCAGTTTCTAAGGAATAGTGAAGTTTTTTGAATTACATGTTCAATGTCGCAGGTGGGCTTTCTAAATAAAATGAAATGATGTTTGACTAGGTACATAAATAGTTATAGTTAATAAGCTATAAAAATTAAAAAACCATATGCTGTACATATAAATCAGCCGTAATCCGAATTTTATGAAGGGAATAAAAGTTAATTTTTGCGTGTTTACTATTTTATTCGTCTTCGACCATTGATTGAATCATTGACATTTCGGTTCAACAAACAACTTTTATGCATTTATTAATATGCCCTAATGCACTTTGATTGAAGGGTACTAAAAGTAACGTATTTTTGTTTTTTGCTGTGACAGTTACAAGTGCAAATATGTGTGTGTGTGTGTGTGTGTCCAAGGAGCAAATATTGCGCTCTTTGGTTTCCTTTTTGTGATATTTTTCTATTACGCATTAACCCTCTAATGCCCAAGGGTGCCTTGTGGCTCTCAAATTTATAAAATTTTGGTGTTGTCAAAATGTTTTACTCATTTCCGTAGTAAGATGTCATGCTAAAAAACCAAAAATGAAGTCCAAAAATTTTTTCGTAGAAAGGAATTTTGAAATATTTCTAAAAAAAAAGAACTTTACTTGTTACTTGACTTTATTTGTACTTAACTGATTTTAATAATTTACTGGACTGTACATACATAATGGAATTACACATCGATTATATGTACTTCAAACATGTTTTTATGAAATTTACGACTTAAACTCTATTTATGCAATTATATGACATTTTTCGTAATTATTAGAAAAGTTTTGAAAAATTTGTATTTCGATCAAAATAAAAATTAAAATTTCATGGCTCATAAAGTTCAATCGATTTCGAAAAAAATGAGAGGCTGTTTATCAAAGTCGGGAGGAATTTTTCTAAAAATTTAAAAATTTACTAAATGTTCTTAGAAAAGTATAACAAAAAACAAGTTGAGTTTAAAGCTATAAAAGCTGTATTAATAAATAAAATCATAGACGAAATATTTCATAAGCGACTTAATTTTGACTTTAATCCTTAAGGTCTTTTCCAGATTTTCTCAATTCTACATAATTTTAAAGTCTATTTTTAAATTGAGGAATTGAAAATTTGCTTAGAAAAAATTATTCGTATAACTATTGTTAAACAAATATTTTCATTATGGGCACTAGAGGGTTAAAGGCAATATGTGCAAACGGAGCGGCTGATCTGTGTTAGTGCAAGTGTGTATGTGCAAGGAGCAAATATTGCTCTCTTTGGATTCTTTTTTGTGATATTTTTCTATTTTGCATAAAATTAAATCACGCCACGGTTCGGACGCGCTCTGCAGTTTGTTTGAAAATTAATAAGTTAATGCGTCGCGAAAATTATTTAAATGTTTAAAACTAGTAAGTGAATAAAAAGTCACATGCTGCATTAATTAGCAATTCGGCAAAACTGTTTAAATAGTTAATTTGTGTAAATTAATAAAGTGCGTTTTTAATTTGGCAAGTAGCAAGCGAAAATTGTGAAAAAGAAGGAAGAGATGGGCAAGCATATAACTTTTTTTTTTATATTTTTTGTGTGAGAGTTACAAGTGAGCGTGTATTGCGCTTTTGGTTTCTTTTTTGTTCTATTTTTCTACGCATTAAAAGCAATATGTGCAAACGGAGCGGCTGATCTGCGTTAGTGTTACAATTGTGCGTGAGTGTGAAAAGATGCGCAAGCAGATAACGGTTTTTGGCTGTGACAGTGACAAGTTTAAGTGTGTGAGTGCAAGCAGCAAATATTGCGCTCTTTGGTTTCTTTTTTGCGATATTTTTCTATATTGCATAAAATTAAATCATGGCATGGTTCGGACGCGCTCTGCAGTTTGATTGAAATTTAATAAGTTAATGCGTCGCGCAAATGTGTTTAAATGCTTAAAATTAGTGAGTGAAAAAAGTGCAACATGCTGCATTAATTAGCAATTCGGTAAAACTGTTTAAATGGTTCATTTGTGTAAATTAATAAAGTGCGATTTAAATTTGGCAAGTGGCAAGATAAAAGTGTGAAAAAGAAGGCCAATTGGTAGTGCTAAAATTGTGCGCGGGTGCGAAACGTTGCGCAAGCATATAACGGTTTTATGTTTTATTTTTTGTGCGAGAGTTACAAGTGTAAGTGTATGTGCGGGTACAAGAAGCAAATGTGGCGCTCTTTGGCTTCTTTTTGTGCTATTTTTTTATTTTATTTTGTATTGTGCATTAAAGCAATATGTGCAAATGGTGCGGCTGATCTGCGTTAGTATTAATATTGTGCGTGGGTGCGAAAAGATGCGCAAGCATATAACGCTTTTTTTTTATGTCAGAGTTACAAGTGCAAGTGTATTTTTCTTTTTTTTTTGTGTTCTAGCATAAGAAATGCATGTGTATGTGTATGTAAAACATCTTGCCTTGCTCACTTGTGTTTAGTTAAGCGTATTTTTACGTAAGTGCGAGCAGTGCGTTTTAGTTAATTGACATTGGGAGTTTGCAGAGCGAAAAATTCTAATTTTATATAATAATAATAAGAAATTTTTGTTAAGCAAAAATTAAAAGCCTTTGCAGGTGAGTAGGCGTACTTTCTAAAATGCAGTAAATATTTACATATAAAACTTTTTTTTACATACTTTAATAAATGTTATGTATGTATGCGTATTCTTCTTAGTTCATTATTTTCTCATTTTCTTGTTACTATTCTTATCGATGTTACATTTCAACATCGATTATTTACAATAGATACACATCGATATCTAACACGGTCTCAAATAGCTGTGTATTAAACATTTCAATTTTACATTTCAGTTTAACATATCAGTTTCGAGTATTATTATTTTTATATTTTATTTAAGGTTTATCTCGTCTCGTTTAGAAGTTATGGGCATTTGAAGTTGGAAAGTTAACTTTGCCCGATTGGCATAAGATTTGGTTCTTTTGTCTTAGATTAAGCTAAGGTCACAAAACATGATATTTACAAGATCAAGATCCAAGATCAGTTCTAAAACAGTCTCTGCTAATCTATTTAAGCATACGGTTGCAAAGCTCACTGTCGTCGCGTGTTTAAGTCACCTAACACTTGCCGCGTCAGCTGAATAAAATTTATAACGTTTCAAATAATTTCAATAAGTCCAATTAGCTAAAAAAAATTAGCTAATCTAACAACATTTATGTGCCCAGTAGTGGAGGGTTTTCGGGCCCGGAGCCAAAAAGTCTATTGCGAGCTCTGAAATATATACACTTCGAAGTAAAGAACCCTCACCCAAGAGCAAGTCCTAGATCCGCACCTGATTGCATCGACTTAGGCCTTATTTAGATGCTTTCAATACGGTAGCTTAGGTGAGTTAGGTACTAATCGGAGATCAACTGGAGACTGTGAGTCTTTTGCGATTTCTTACATATATACACTATGAATTGAAGAACTGTCCCCCAAGACCAAATCTGTCGGAGTTTATCCAGAGACCGTGTTGGTTTCCATTGTAGTGATAACTAAGGGACAAAGGAAGCAAAAAGTTTAGTGTGTAGCGCAGCCGGAAGGTATATTTTGTCAAATGCGTAAGTGGGGAATAGAATTTGGAGGGATTCTTTATGGGTACCAGTTGATTCGAATGAAGGGTGTTACTCGAGGTTTTATTTTGCACTTGAAAAAAGATAACGTTCCTACAAATCTTTAGCTTCCTTTATCTATCAATTAGCACTACAATGGAGACCAACATGGTATTCGCATGATATCGGGCAACTAGCCACTGCCCCACTAATTTCCTTCGTGATAACTCACCAAAGATGGTAAATTAACAGCGAAAAAGTGGTATCGAATTTCGAAGAATTCTCTTATAGTTATCATTTTGATAAGGATGTAGAGAGTAATGATTAAACATAACTAACCTACATCGAGGCACTTCTATCTATAACACCCATACTCGATTTTCATTCGATTTTATTTTCGAAAAGCCCGCTATTGAAGACATATTCACAGCATCATACCATATTTCATTTTAACTAGGATTCAATCTTTCATTGCTTCCATTAAGGATACATTTTAAAAGCAATATCAACTTTTTGGCTTCACAGCTTCAATTTAGTTGGCTGCCAAAAACCACCAAGAGTGCATTAAAAATTAACTTAATTTCACTGCCTATGGGGTAATTTTTATGGAAAAAACACGAACCAGCTTAAATCCAAAGAAGTAAGAGCAAACGAGAGAGCTATATAGTAAAAAAAAAAACAGCGAAAAGAAAAGAAAAAAAAAATTATGAAGACCTCCAAAGTGGCAAAACACGAAATGGCAACAAAAATCATATTTTCACAGGCGCTTGGCGTTTGCGCAGAACTTCGCACTTGAACAGGAATCGCTCTCGGTTATGGTCATATTTGTGGTCATGGTCTCGTGGTCGATCTGGTCGTGCCCAGTTTGGTCTCCAGTCCAAACATACGCAATTATGTGTTTTTTATTAAGTCTGCGGCGGTAACTCATGTGTGGGGGGCCCTTAAGAGGGGGTCCGCACACGCACACTCTCTATATAATTTTAACACATGCTGTGTTTTTATACACTCAAAACAATGGGTGAAGGGGTATATTGGATTTTTGGAGTGTATTAGGTAGGCATAAGGAGGCGTGGTAGAGCATGTGTTCTTTAAGTTTGTAGTAATCTTTCACCTTAAGTTTGGAGAGTCTAGAGTTTAGAAAAATATTTTTTCGATCCCTCAAGTAGAGACTCTAATCCTTAAGGATCTCTCAAAGTTACGAAGCATGGTTCTGAGTCGAAGGTAGTTCATATTGCGGATAAGATCCTGATTGCGGCCTCGATAGCCTAGCGACAGTGCATTAGACTCTCTACCCAGAGGTCGTGGGTTCGAGTCCCATCCTCGAACTATAAAGTCCAAAGTCAACGCAAAATGTTTTTTACCATTTTGGAAAAAGTCGCTTTTTGTCAGTTGCGGATCTACATTGAGTTTTCAGGTCGGGACTTCCCTCCAATAGTTGGAAAAATGGGTTGAAAGTCTCTTATAAGCTTTGAAGTAAAGTAAAGAATACTTACCAAGAACAAGGCGAAGATTCGCAACTGGTTCGGGGTCTCCTACACTCAAAAATCTATGTATATATTCGAATTAATATTACGAAATCTGTGGCTGCAGTGCATCCAACTGTCGGTCCCTGCAGATTTACATTTATATTTTTATTTTTTTTGCATTTTTTGGCACTGCAAGTTTTGCTTTTGGGCCTGAGGCTTAATAACTTTATTTGGCATAGAAGCCGGAATACAACTATAACTGGCAGACAACGTCGACGTCAGGTACGGGGATTCGGGTTTGGGTATTAATTAGTGCGGTAGTCCTTTATGGCAGGCCAGAAAACTCGCCGGGATTTGCCAGAGTATTTGAGTTGCATTATTTAGACATCAAGACGTTGATTGATGGTTGCAGCTGTAACTTATATGGACTGTTTTAAACACAAGGGTTAATGGCTGGCCTTTATGCCTTTATATAACTCTCAAGATTGTACTACACTTATGTATAGTAGATATATAACAATACCAGCGCTGACATTACAAGCCAAATTAGCACCTTAAGTGCTTAAGTTGTAGATCCAAAAAAAAAGAAGACCACTCCAAGTTGCTCACACAGCGAGACAATTAAACAATTCATTTATCTTAATTTGTCTGCAATTTCTCTTTCTCTGTTGCCTTATCTGCCAAACTGTCTGTGTCCGTCTTTATCTGTCTGTTGCTTTGTGAGAATTTACGGAAAAGAAAACAAAAATTTGAAATTAATTGCTGCACCTTAACTCCTTTGGCCTTTGCGAGTTTCTGCTGTGTCATAATCTTCACACCCAAAAAGGCGCGCGCTCAAGCCCAAAGGATCTCTCATGGATCTTAACTCTCTGGGGTGATGATCTTTGGCTGTAATCTTTTAATAATTTAAGCCAATTCGGCGTAAACCGTTAAAGGGAACACCGCCCCTTCTCTCTGCCGACAGTCTGTGTTAATATTTGCTCATGATCTTTGGGTTTTTAGGCAGTGACTGGACGGGATTGGGACTGGAATTGGGACTGGACTTGACTTAATGCTAAGAAAACCCTAATTACCGCATTAAGGTGTCAAAATGATGCGCATCTCTTCTGTGCGTCTGCGGTTTCTGCAACAATGTGGCAAATTTAATGAATATGTCAAGAAGTCAGCGGAGTTTCGTAAAGTGAGTGCTGGGAGTGCTTTGTTGATTTGGTCATAGATATGTGGGCAACATTGTGACTTGCAGCTTCTTGTTCATCAATTAGTTTAATGCGTTGCTCTATATAGGTTTTAAGATCTCAGCGAGATAAGCCTAAATTTTAATGTGCATTCGACAAGGCTAAAATCATTTTGTAGGAGAAGAGACTCTGCAACTTTAGATATAAGGAGCTTGTGAAGTCTCCCAACTGTTATGTATTTGCTTTTGGTGTGTTTACACTTCTAAGGCCAAATGTTAAAGATTCTTGACAAGCTCTGCGGTGGAATCTGTAAGACAGAAGACGACGTGGTGGTGCATCTGCTAGGAGAAGGTTGACTGACGCGAGGCTGCTGGCAGTATATTGCTCTTGGAAAGACATCAACCAAGCATCTCACAATTGACTTCCGAAAAAGAGGGTATTGGAGGCCCTACGCTCCACTGGGAGAAAATCCGAAGAAGAAGAATGCCTTAGGGCGGAGTAGTTGGATGGGACGCCTACGTCATCAACCCATTTTATGAATTCGATAAACAGAGCAAGGAGAATTAGCTCCGACTGTTTTAATAAAACACCAAGGTCTTTAAAGATATGTTTTTCAGATACTGGTTACGTTTTCTAAGAAGTTCATAGCGGTAATGAAGAAAGATGCTCTCTATCACATCCTCGTAATGAGGCAACTTCTTTCATCAGCCGTTTGGTCTTTGAAGATGTGAATTTTGTAAGAAGTCAGTGATGATGAAAGTTGCTCTCTATTACCTCCTCCTAGTGGGGTAATTCCTGTCATGAGAAAGCTTCTGTTTTATGGAACAGTATCAATTTGGAAGTTTACTTTGAGTTGTACCTTATTCATAGCACTCGGGGGCGAACAAATCCCTACTCTTTTTCCCATAGCCCACAAAGAAGATGGGTTTTCCCAGGTACTGATTGCGTTATATATGAAATTTTGGGCAGTGATGTTAAAAGGGCTCTCTATAACCTGTTCGTAGTGGGCTAACTCCTGTCGTTAGCTAAACAACTCAGGCCTTTGAACATGGGGTTTTCCAGGTACAGGTTCTCGTTGTGGGGCAACTCCTATCGTAAACTAAACCACCCAGGTGTTTAAAGATAAGCTTTCACAGGTGCTGATTGCATTTTCTAAGTAGTTCAGGACAATGATGAAGAAATATGCTCTCTTTTATGTCCTCGTAGTGGGGCAACTACTGTCACCAGCCAAACAACCAAGGTCTTTGCAGCTGGGCTTTGCCAAGTACTTATTCCGATAAGAGATGCTCTTTATCACCTTCTTGTAGTGGGGTAACTCCTGTCGTCAAACAGTGCTCTGGAGAAGGGACGACCGGGCGATATTCTACAGAACAAATTTCTACTCCACTCCCCTTGTAATCCATGCCGAAAGGCCTCTGATAGATCTCGGTTGGTAAGGAACACCCTACATACCTTAACAAAGCTTCTTACTAAAAGTGTAACTGATGAAACAAAAGAGGAAATAAAAAAAAATTCTTGGATTTACTTAAAGTATACTTTGGAACTTATAACCTGCCTTTCGATGCAATTAACCTCCAACTCAATCCTTTGTTTTAAACATTACTCTGCCTTAAACTTAATGGAGTCTCGTTAACTACCCTCTATATGCAATAGACCAACTTAATACACCTCTATCCATAACGCACAGGGTACAAAAACTAAAGATCATCCTGTTGACCAAACAGATGAAGCTAAAAACTCTGTCAAGCAACCCTTTTGCCACATTCTTCTACGCTTGTTCGTGTCTTGGCGTCCCTCGTTCATTTTTTTTTTCGTTTCATGCTGTTGTTTTTTGCGCCCGTTCCAGGTTTCACGTCCAATTCCACGTCCACGTCCAGTTCCAGCTTCAATGGCTGTGCTGGCTGGCTGGGCAACTAACCAACCAACCAAAGACTCCGTCTTTCGGTCGTTCGTTCCATTTTAATAACATTAATTAAGGTGTTGCCTTCGTTGGTGTTCTTCACGCCTTTCCTTACAAATTACGCAGGAATTTCATGTTTCAGGTTTTGTTTTGCTGTCGTCCCTCTACCGGGCAGTCTCTTCTTAATAGTTGTTGTTTTTGTTCTGGTGCTTGTTGCTGTTGTTGGTGTTGCAGGCACGGCTGTTCGTTGCTGTTTGGTTCTGTTCTGGATATTTTTCAGAAGAGACGCCTGCCACATGCAATTTGGCTAAAATTGTTTGCAACGTTTATTTTCACTTTGCCTGCCGCCTGGATCAATGAGTTGCGCCTATCACAGATTTTTTGTGGTGATTCTCTTGATGATGATACTGCTGATGATTCTTCCCAGCAGTAGGTGTAACATTTGGAAAATTAAGCCATTAGTAGGCCGCAGTCGTGCCATAAAATGCACTAAAATGTGTGTGCTGTATATACAAACAAACGTATAGAGAGATCTATATCGGGCGCCATTTTAAGCGCCACATGAAACAATGCCGCGACCTCCCGCCTTCAAGTCCAACTAGTGCATTATCTAGATATTTATCTATGTATGTGGAGCGCATAAAAATGCATTTTTATTTACATAAAATGCACATTTAATAGCAATCAAAAAAAAGAGAGAAAAAAACACTCGGCATACAGAAGTTCCATATCACACGTCGTTTAATTTGTAGCACGAATATATATGGCCAAGGTCAGCTAGGGGTCAATGACAGCAGCCTGGCCAAGCACTCTCTCTAGCAGATCAAGAGAATCCGAGCGCCAGGCACTGCGCCAGTTTAGTTTGTTAGATGGATGACTAATAAGCGTCGCCACAATTAATTGAAACCCACTGATATGGATCTACCGAATGGCTCCAGATACAAGCAAATCTCATTAACGCGCCCAAGATAAAGGCCACTGTGTGTGCTCGCGTCCGACTATGGGACTCTCTGGAAAGTAACTCACATACATTTTGTTCAGTCAAGTGTACGAGTTGGCCAGCAAGAACAACAATGACAGAGAGCAGATAGAGGCAGGAGATGGGGACGATGGGACACAAAATGACCAAGTGTCGCACTGTGGGAGAAATAGGTTTGGCTGGTGAGTAATAAATGAAAGAAAGCGCCATGAGGATTAGGGAGACAAGAGTAAGCGATTTGATCCTATCACTCTATCTATTGATCTTACTTATTCCTCGAAGACTATAAGCAGGCATGAAAGTTCTCAAGAAGCTTTTTAGGATTTACCTCACATTTTTTTTTAAGGAATGTTTAGAAACATATTTTATTACTCACTCCATGGCACAAACTCTGATCAAAATTGTTTGAGAGTAGTTCGATACCGATGCTAGACAAATTGGTATCGGATTGCCCATATGTATATGGAAAATCTCGATTTTGTAATTATGATATACTTTGTATTTTATACCATTCTCACAGCTCGATACTGATACTAGACAAATTGGCATCGAATTGAATATATATCGCACATCCAAACATCGGTATCGAATACCTAAAATTCTTAAAACCGCATTTTATGTAGCAATATTTAGACACAGACCATTTTTTATTACCCATTCCTTGGCAAAAGCTTATATCAAAATTGATTGGAATCTATTTTGACTGTTCGATAGCAATATTAGACAAAATGGTATCGAATTGCCAATATATTGTGAATCGAGATCTTGTAACTTCAATTTACCTTGAATTTTTTACAATTTTTAAAGCTCGATACTGATAAAATACTAAACAAATTGGTTTCGAATTGGCGATGTATCGCGCAACAAAACATCGTCATCGAATACTTAAAATTCCTACAAGCCCTTTTTTTTTTTTAGCAATAATAATAATATTTTTACACATTCCTGGGTTCAAGTTTTATCAAAATCAATTGAAAGCAATTTTCACAGCTCGAGGCCGATATTAGACAAACTGGTATCGGGTTGCCCATATATATTGAGAATCGCAATTTTGTAACAATAATAAACCTTGTATTTTCCACAATTTCCACAGCTTGGTTCTGATACTAGACAAATTGGTATTGGCGATATATCGCACATCAAAACATCGGTATCGTATTCTCAATATCAACCTTGTATTTTTTACATTTTTCACAACTCGATGTTTACACTAGAGAAATCAGTATTGAATTGACAATATATCGCTTAAAAAACATCGGTATCGAATACTCAATACCAACTCCAAAATGATCGATTTTAAGAAGTATAGATTTGCTCATTTTTGCTTTAGCCGTGTTTGGTAAAAAATTAGACTTACAAAATTTCGAAAACAAATTCACAATTTTTAAAGCTCGTTAGTAAAAATACCAAACAAATTGGAATCGAATTGGTGATATATCGCACATCGAAACATCGGTATCGAATTTTCAATACCAACTTTCTTTTTTCACAATTTTCCCAACTCGATGTTTGTACTAGTCAAATCAGTATTGAATTGGGGATATATTGCTTTAAAAACATAGGTATCGAATACTCAACACCAACACCAACTCCAAAACGTTCGATTTTAAAAAGTTTAGGTTTGCTCATTTTTGCTTTAGACGTGTTTGGTAAAAACTCAGATTTACAAAATTTCGAAACAAAAATATTTTAGTTACCAACATTTTTGACATTGAGGTATTTAGATGGAACTTCATTGGAACCAGATCAGCTATTTTATCCACTGTACGACGTTGGCATTGGGTTTGCCAATGACGTTTGTGACTGAGAGTTGTCCCAAACAGACGATATTGTGGCTTATATAAATGCATGCAGATACAGTTTGGGAAGCCAAGCGGTTTGCATTAATACGATAAATAAAATGAATGCGATTGTTAATTAGTTGTTGTTTTTTGTTTGGGCTTCTTATTGTTGGTTTTTTTGTTTTATTTTTTTGGTAAACTTTTTATCTTATCGTTTGCTTGAGCTTGTTTTTTTTTTTAAGATTGGAATTTGGTATGCATTACAAATATTTAGGCTGCTATTATAAGTCGAGATTATGGAGTGGTTTTAATAATACATGAAATATATGAGACTATTGGTATTATATGCGGATAAGCGGTTTATAAGGGAATTAAGTTTTTAGACGGCATCATCGTAGGGTTTGCTGTTCTGAAGAACAAAACAAAATTGTAGAGTAGTCTTATTTTCCTAGGTTTTTATATAAATCTGGCACTCTTGAATGAGCACTTGGAGTCTGGTCCTTCTGCATTTCTCCCTTGTTGTTAGGGTTGCTCAGGTCGTGATTTGGAAAAATTTGGTTTCAGCCCAGCATTTAGGAAAAAAGTATTTTTTTTATAAGAAATGAATTTGGCTCCAAGAAAGATCTCCCAACGTCAAAATATTTTTTTTTTGGGGTTCATCCCATACTTTAATGAACGATTCCTTGAATATTAGAATGAAATTCATTCATTGTTGTTTTTATAGTTTTTTTTTTTGGAAGTTAACAACCATACCGTACAGATATACGTCATCTTTGGAAAAGTTTTCAGTTACTTGCAATAATATTTGACTTTATAAAATTAAAAATAAATATCTAAGTTATATATATAAAATTCTCGTGTCACAATGTTAGTTACCATACTCCTCCGAAACGGCTGGACCGATTCTCATGAAATTTTGTGTGCTTATTGGGTAGGTCTGAAAATAGGCCAATCTATTTTTTATAGCGTGTTGCCACCCTTAACATATTTTTTGTTAATTTTTACCAAATTCCTACGAAACGGCTGCACCGGTTCTCATGAAATTTTGTGTAACTATTGGGTAGGTCTGAATCGGCCAACATCTATTTTGCATACCTCCAAGTGATAAGGGTTGCCACATCAAAATTTTTTTTTAAATTTTTACCAAACTCCGAAACGGCTGGACCGATTCTCATGAAATTTTTTGTGCCTATTGGGTAGGTCTTGGAATCGGCACACTTCTATTTTTCATACCCCTAAATGATAATTTTTGGAAAAATGTTATTTATTTTTCTTTATAGTGTTTATGTTTCACGTGTTACGGATGTTCTCATGAATGCGTCGATGAATTTAAAATCTGATTTTTGCGTGTGTTAGAGGTAGTCAATACGGAGGTTTTTTGAAAGAAATACAACGAATCAAATTGATTATCAATCTAATCGTACTGCCCAGGAATGTAAAGATTGCAATGAACGTGAAAGAATTCGGTCAAGACAGACCCGTGAAGCGCGACATTCGACTAATAGTTTACAAGTTTGAATCGAGCTGCAAACTAATCAAAAATCTTATATTTTTCCAGATAAGCTAACTAGAGATTCTTACGATGTTTATTCACTTTAAGAGTATTCAAATAGTTTGGGCAGGACAACGTCTGCCGGGCCTACTAGTAATATCTAAATATAATCACCAAAAAACGTTTGTTGTTACCTGAAGTTCACTCAAGTTGCCCAGCGGCATTTTCCACGATTCGAATCGTTTCCATATTGTATCTCTCAACGTAGTTTATGGCAAATTAAACGTTCAACATTTGCCCTAAACAGTTTCATTGTATTTTAAATACATATTTAATACAAAGATATTTATGCATTTGACGACATCTATTTGATTTTATAATTTATGCATTTAAATCAATTCCAAAAACCGAGATCATTCGATCGTTTGACGATTGGATGAGCTCCTCCAATCCCAAGATACAAGTCGAATTTTTATGCATAAAGCCAAATCAATTTTCAAAAGCTTTTTGTTATTGTTTTTAAGCAAATCTATTGTAGATGCTAATCTCGTGTCGACAACAATAAAATTATGTTTATTTATGGGAAAGTCGCTCAGTCTGTATCTGATAGATACGCAAAGCCGATAGAGAACAATATACATACTTGATATACAAGAGGCGCCCAACATGAATGGGGATGCAGATGTTGGTTGAACTTGTTTCAGTTTGAGTCGCTTTTTTGCTCCATCTTCATTAATTTACGTTTAATCATTTATGCAGATTTCAATCAATACGACGAAGCTTTAGATACATTTCCGTTTTTTGTATCTAGAGCTGTTTATTTAAAATTCAATTTGTTGCAATTAATTAATTTTTGGTTGGGTTATAATAATGTTGTCAGCAGCTGGGCTTGTTGACACTGAAATCACGAGCTCAGTGATTTCATAGCTGTATCTCTGTATCTGTATCTTTTATAGGAAAAAGTAGCTGCCGTTTGTTTTTTTTTTAAGTTTTTTTTATTACAACTATTTACAGCTTAGTTTTGTTATAATCGCAAGTTTTTTTTATGACAAGTATTTACACCTAAAGCTACTTCTACGTTACATTTATAGATACATTTAAGATACTGATAAACGAATAATACTTAAGTATGGACTGCAGCAAATCATTTGTTTTAACTATGTTTTGTTTAACTATCACGCGAAATGGAAAGCTTTCAATGTTCATGACTCCTAAAAAACTATGGCCAAGTATTAAGGCCAAACTACAAACAAGTGTTGACCTCACGGTGCTCCAGACACTTCTCGCAGGTCACCTCGCAGCACCATTTGAAGACACATTTGCAGTTGTTCAACTCTGCCACAACACGATGTTTGTGTCCACGACTGCAGCACAGCAGATCACAGCTATCCGCTCCAGTCGATTCGGCATTACATTCCCGATCCACAGTGCCCATGGCTCCTGTCTTGGCATTGGCTGTACAAAAATCAGGCGAATCCTCGGCAAAGACCAGCTGTTGCTTCTTGGGCTGCTTAGTGTGCGGCGTATCGGGCATGAAGCTGTTGCCATCATTGCGAAGCGCCACCTTGCGGGCACTGTCGTATTTATCGCGCAGGCGCGCAGCAACTTCACGAAAGGGTGGCATCTTAAGCCAGCAGGTTTTGACGGTGCAGGAACCGGACAGGCCATGACATTTGCACTCCAAGCGCATGGCATCACGTATGGCCTGTGAAAGACATTTTGGACATTCTTGAAAATTTGTCTCCTCAATATTTCCCCACACCACTTACCAATCTGCCTGCATTATTGTTATGCAGCTTGACCAGTGTGCCCAGATCACTGCGTCTTTGACGCTGCTTGGCATCTAGAAAGGCTCGCGAGTGTCTCAAACCAAAGTTGACATTGTCACTGCAGCCCCCCCATTCCCATTGACCGGGCGGAAATTTAATGTTGTCCCAAAATCTACGTCTTCCACGTTTGCCACCGCCATGTCTCCGACTGCGTGATGCATCTAGGTCCATATTGCTGTTGTTGTGATGTCCCAGCTGCAGCTGATTTGGCTGACGCAATAGGGCCGCCTGTTGTTGTCGCTCTAAGGCCGCCTCTGCTGTGGCAGCATTGACCATTTGCGGTTGACCACCATTGCGACGCATGTGAGATTTGTCACAGGAGCATTCCACCAAGTGACCCATGGTACAGGCTTTGGTAACCGCATAGGTTACACCAGCGGCTGTAATGGCATTTACAAAGCCCGATTCGCGGGAGTCTGTGGGGGAGAGAGAGCAAGGTGTGGGTGTTAGTGGTAGAGTTAGGGAATAGAGGCAAATCAACCATCGACATGGCCGAAGCGTACTCCTATCTTATGATGAATTTAAGTGTTAAATAGTTTTATTAAATTTTAAGGGCTTCTAGAGGAAGGAACAGTCATCCAGTTAACCCGCGTTGAGCATTGCGTATCTTTAGAGTCTTCATATCTAATGAATTATTTTCAGCACTCATACAGATGTGCCGTCAGGGGTTGTTCGTATGGGTCACTTTACTGGAGTGACATAAATTTGGTCAAGGAAGTAGAAAGAAACAATCTTAACATTCAAGGTAGAAGCCATTAGTCTTACCCTAACTGTAGCATTGGGTGTTTTTATGAGACTAACAGTGGTCGAAATTGGCAACACTCTCCCAAATGGATATGGAAGGATATCTAATTAAGGGTAAAGAGGTCGATAAATTGGGATAGGGAACTCCCAAGTTGCGGTATAGAATCCTTACTCATTACCATGCGACTCAGAAAAATGTTTTGAAAATTTTCACTCTGGTTTGGTAATCTTACAAGATTTGTAGTGAAGGGAGCGAGAAAGCGATTATCAGAATATTTGGATTACACACCAGCATCTTTCATGTTGGAGTGTCTGCCATTAGTCTAACTCTATCCTGCTTGGCAATACTGTCCCAAATTGAATGTAAAATACTTCTAATAGGCGGCAAAGAAGACAATAAATGTGGATAGGAACTCCAAGCTTCACAAAGGATCTTTTACACGGAAAATCATGTGGAAAAGTTCACTCTTGAGGGCATATTCCACAATGTTTGAACATAGGGACTACACATCAGCATACACATGAAGCATAGAGGCGAAACGTTTCCTTGAGTAAGTGATTTTTTCGGTCGGATTACTAGCCCAACGCAAATCACTTTAAGGTCTGTGGGGCGACGGTAATGGTTTTATAACAGAGCGGGCCTCTCCGGCTTGTGTGGTCCCCAGGAGGAAATTGATTTCCCTGTTACCACGCATGTATCAGAGGCTTTGTCCTATCCGCCAGCTCGAGCCTGCGCCATCTAGTGATCCCCCGAAGGGTGATCCAACTTGATTAAGCAACTACTAGGAGATGAGATCTGCGCACTAGACTAGCAAAACAAGAAATGGGCAAGAGTCCACTTGACATTGTACTAACATGGGCATTTTAGATACTATAAGAAAGGACGTCCGCGTTAGAAGGGTATTCCCGACGCTACATGGATCGTTCTTCACATAAACAGAAAGATTTCTTAATTTACGATAAGAGGGCTATGTAAAAAAATGTCTCAAATGGATAGGAGCTCACTCAGACATTTTACTACCTGGGCATTTCAGATATTATTAGAAGAACTCCCGAATTTGAAGGGTATCCCAGGCGCTACATGGATCGTTCTTTAAATAAAAAGACAAATTTCCTATTCAGAAAAAGGACCTTTTAACTGGCAAAGAATCTCGCTGCTTGACGTTATCTCCCTAAAACCCACTCAGTTAATTATGTCTCAGTCGGTTGACACAATAGTTCCCTAGTGTCGCACGCGTCGTATGATTAATTTTTGACTTATGACTTATTAATTTGTCAGCTCGTGAGCTGATATCTCAACCAAAATGATTTATAACCTTTGTTTTTTTACGATTTATATGCAAATTACTGAAATTGTCGTTCGAAACTGCCATTTAAGTGCCCGAAGTCAATGCGAGATTGAATCGATTTGTGTATCCGTCCGTCCAACTGTCCGTCTGTCCGAATTTAATTGCCAGAGTCACGTTCAAATGCTGCAATTTACATATGTTTGTAAAGCTCACAACGTGTAATGTTTATATTATCAGTGTGCTTGGCAGTAAAATTCAACACCTTTGGCTGATAGAGTCGCCTAAGACGCCAAGCGGTCTGGCTTAAAACTGTCCAAATGACGGGTGATTTGTCTTATATCTGGCCAAGTGTCAGTTTAGCCAAATTGCGTAGGGCGAAAGTAAGAGCTTTTTTAATTCGCAGCTAAATTTATGGTTATAAAGTTGGTTTGGTATGTGCTTTGTTTGGTCATTATTGTCATTAACAGTGAATGCAGAGGCGTAGATGTTGAAGGGGTTTGGGAATGCAATGGTAGTAGATGATGGAAGGAAGTCAGTCGTCAGTCTTGCTATGCCGGTAATGCAGCGGATCTACCTTTTCTGAGTTCACTTTCAATAATCTCATATTCATTCATCCTTGGCACTACAGCTGCAGTTAAGCTTTGGCCCTTCTCCTATAATCTCTATCCTTTGCAGCTTCCTCCTAGTCTCATCTTTTACTCCTTTTATCCAAAGTTCTCAGGGTTGCCCAGCTACTCTCCTTCTATCTGGTTGATTGAAGCAGTTTTATTTTTTACTTTCACATACCCCCTTCCAAAATCCCAACTACGCCACTGCTGCTGTCCACCTTCGTCTTGCCCAAGGCTTTATAGTTGCTGCATTTCCTTTTGGCCATTATTTATTAAAATTGACAGCTTTGTAGGCTCATTTCAGGCGCTATTCATCAGCAGCTCAACATTTTTATTATGCAACTTGATGGATGATGCGGTCGACGCCTGAACGACAGTTGCCATTGCAGAAGGAAGACCCATTGCTGTAATTAGGCACTTTGCAGTGCAGTTTTTATGCATACCCAGTGCAAGTCCCCATGTCAGTCAGTCCGTCCCTACTTCACTCCCGACGACAGGCCGATGTCAGGCAAACATTCCAGATAGCATCTCTTAAGACTGAGTCAGAGCTCCTCCAAGTCAAGTGCTGACAGTCGTTGTACACGCTGCATAATAAAGCAGCGCCATTTGTCCCTCAAAACATTTTGTCTAGTCCATGCAAATGGTCTGTTTAACTTAAATGTATCTTTTAGGTTGGACTTTTTTTTACTAGCAACTACTTTAAGTACTCACAAACCCAACTCTTCCAACTCTTACCTCGCATTAAGATTTTCCTCATGCTTTTGCGCAGTACGGTGCAATTCCAGCGACGATTACGAAATTGAAATTCACATTCTCGGAAGCCCAGATTAATGCCATTGATGATCTCTTTGAGCAGCGCCGAATCATGTCGGCATATTTCGGCCAGTTTACCACGTAGACGACGTGTCTTTTTGCACATTAGATTTGGATCGAGTAAGATGTTTGTGCCCTCGGCCCTGCAAAACAATTGGAACAAAGTTTGTATTATTTGCATATGTTAGTGCCCAAGTTAGTAGCTATTTTTGTCCAGCAAGTTCGTCAGGAATCATTGCATTTTGTTTATAGATGCAACTAGCGCCAGTTTCTCACATTATTTGGTTTATGGTTTTAATGTGTTGCACAGCGGGCCAAGTATTTAAACTAATTTTATGCAAGTCAGCTGGAATATGCGGCGTATACGCAATGCACTTATCCATAGGCTATATGGATTTGGAATTACAAGTTTTTCGGTTTGTTTATTTTTTGCCAACTACTCGCATGGAAATTATTTAATAGCTATACACTGAGCGAAATAGTCTAAAGAATTAATGATATTTTTTTTATACCGAAATATTTCTCAAGGCTGCCTACAAACTCTGAAGGGTGTGACGATCTCATAAGTCCCATATCAATAAGACCATCCAACTATTTTTTTTCGCATCTGTTTATTTCTAATCCGTCATAAGGACATTTAACAAATTTTAAAACTTACAAAAATATTCTCATGGTTGGCGTTATGAAAATATTATGGAACAACTTACTGGCGCCATCTAACGATGACAGTTTGCTTACGGCGTCTAGCGGCCACATTAAATATTGAAAATTAAGAGATGACCAGTGACGACGATTTTGCAAAAAATTTTTATACAATACTAGTGGGCCCGGCAGACGTTGTCCTGCCAAAACTATTTGAATACTTTTAAAGTGAATAAACATCGTAAGATTCTCTAGTTAGTTTATCTGGCAAAAAAATATAAGATTTTTTGATTAGTTTGCAGCTCGATTCAAACTTGCAAACTATTAGTCGAATGTCGCGCTTCAAGGGTCTGTCTTAACCGAATTCTTTCACGCTCATTGCGATCGTCACGTTCCTGGGCAGTATGATTAGATTGATAATTCATTTAATTCGTTGCATTTCTTCCAAAAAACCTCCGTATTGACAACCTCTAACACACGCAAAAATCAGATTTGAAATTCATTGGCGCGTTCATGAGAACACCCGTAACACGTGAAATATAAGTTTCTTTTATATATGACAAAAACAATTAACTAAAAAACATTAGTTAATCTGACAATGTACGCAATGCCGCACTATAAAAAAAAATTTGTCCAAAAATTAAAAAAAAAATGTTAGTGGTGGCAACCCTTATCACTTAGGGGTATGAAAAATAGATATTGCCCGATAGTTAGGCCTAACCAATGGGCACAGAAAATTTCATGAGAATCGGTCCAGCCGTTTCGGAGGAGTTTGGTAAAAATTAAAAAAAAAATTCTAGTGGTGGCAACCCCTATCATTTAGAGGTATGAAAAATAAATGTTGTCCGATTCTTAGACCTACCCAATAGGCACATAATATGTCATGAGAATCAGTCCAGCCGTTTCGGAGGAGTATGGTAACTAGCATTGTGACACGATAATTTTATATATAAGATACGATCTCTCTTTTGTAAGCATTTTACTACTAAATACCAACGGATTTTTTTTTATATTATATAAAACCCATAATAAGACACAAGAACGTCTTTGTCCATTTTTATTTTTAAAAATATCGCATCTAAATTTATCCCAGTTGTATTTTGTATTAGACCGCATGTTTGTGTTAAGTTTGATCAAAATTACTCCACTATTTCTTATGGCTGTTATACAAAAGTTGAACCACTGACGTCATATTTACTATACTGCCAAGCCAACTCCATTAAGGCATCGTGTAAAATCTATACCATCATGGTCCTTGACTGTTTAGCGGGACTCTATTTACTTTCGATCACGTTTGAACCAAACATTCCTTCATTTAGCCGCCCACTTTTAAAGACATTCATCCAGAACTATCCAAATAAGCGAGTGTGAACATTTTGTTTCTAAAAAAGTTTGACATTATCTTCTCTTGGGCTCATAAACAAAATTCAGCATATACGCTCCCCTCTTTTTTCCAAGTGTACTTACTCATTCTCATACGCCATATATTCAATTACAACCGAAAACTTGAAAACCTATTAAAATTATGCTAATGTCTAAAGTATCGAACTGATATACTGCCTAAAGTATCGAATTTAGCTGGAAAATTAATAATTACCCTAAAATATGGGTGCAGCTAGGCATGCGTCCGATCTTTGGCTATTTGCCACCGGCTTTAGTGGCTGCCACAACACAGCTCCATTGGTACTGCCCCGCACATGTTGCATGTGTCAGCCACTTGGATTGCGGCATGGAAATTATTTTTGCACTGATTTATGTTTTTCCACTAAAGATTTATGACTTTTTAATAGCTCAATTGTTTTCGGTTTTATGCATTTGCATATTCCCGTGAAATTTTGTTTGTGAATTTTTGGTGTATACTTATAGAAGTAGTTTATATTTTCCAAGTGGGTAAATAAAATTCGAAAGTACTATTTGATGAACTAGGCAAATAACAATAGAAGTTCTGATTAATGTATACAACGTATTTTTCCGAGAATATTTCTTGGCGTTTAAGAACACGTGATTGGCGATAGCTGAGTCATGGATCAAAACTATCGGGTATGCTAAATTTTTTATAAATTAGTTCAGTGGAAATGTTCTTAATTGCTAGTATTAAGAGATTTAAATTGGTTAGAGAATTTTCTATTGAAAAAAAGAGAAGTCAGAGATTAAGCGACATCGCAGCGAGACACTGCTTAGGATAAGTTATATCTTGTTATAGGCCGAGTTGGCAATTTTATAGCATTTTGTACTGGAACAAATATTTCGTAAGAGATTATTTGAGGTTATGTCATACAGCATTTAAAAAAAATTCGATTTTCGAGTCGAATTGCAGCCAAGGAATTTTAAGACCTTCGATCTGCCTGCTCTGCGACCCAAATCGTATAATAATTATCGTCAATCTCCCGAACTGTATTGTTTATGGATTTTATAAGAAAGTTTTTGCAAATAATACAACAAAGTATATTTGCGGAATTTGAGTTAATTCTAGATATTCAGTTGGTTAAGATATTCGGATGATTATTATTTTATTTATTTCCATGAATATTCATATTCGGATTAATCGACCCCAAAAGCATGGAACAAACATTGTTAGATATCAGACTGAACCAAAAATTTTGTGAGGTTATGTTATAATAGAAAAATATAATATAATAATAATAATATAATATAATATAAATTCGGAAATAACCTTAAAAAGTAAAGAATAAAAATGGCGGACGTAAAGTCGGGCGCGGACGACTTTAGGATACCCTGTACCAATAGCTTGTAATAAAGTCCGATTTCTTCACAAAAAACCAAAAACAGGAGAATTTTTAAGCAAAAATTTTTTTTTTGACCTATCATTCCTATGGGAGCTATATGATATAGTCAACCGATTTCAATAAAATTTGACACAATGCTTAAATACCTTAAAAAAGATCTGAATGCCAAATTTATTTCAAATATCTTTACAAACAAACAAAACACATCGAATTTTGTATAAAAAACGTGTTTTTGGACCGATTGGTCCTATGGGAGCTATATGATCTAGTCAAACGATTTGGATTAAATTTAGTACAGTGCTTAGGAACTATAAAATACTCACTAATGTCAAATTTGGTCCCAATATCTTAACAAACAAACGAAACACAACAAATTTAGTTAAAAAATCGATTTTTTGGAAGATCGGACCTATGGGAGCTATATGATATAGTCAACCGATTTTGTTCAAATTTGGCACATTGCTTAAGTGGTTTAAAAAATTTCCAAACGCCAAATCTGGTTAGGATATCTTTATTAAAAAACGAAATATAGCGAATTTTTCTTTAAAAAAGTTATTTTGGCCGATCGGTCCTACGGGAGCTATATGATATAGTCAACCGACTTCGATCAAATTTGGTACAGTGTTTGGGAACTATAAAAAACTTTCGAATACCAAATTTGGTTACGATATCTTCATAAACAAACGAATTATTCATCTAAAACTTTTTTTATCGAGGTCGTCTCAAACACCCCCATGGGAGCTATATAATTTATCCCCGATATCAAAAAAATAAAATAAACTTGCCTCCTATGGAATAATATGGGATCTAATGTGAAAGTTTGGTAACTCTAGCTCTTACCATCTCTGAGATCTAGGCGTTCACACGGACGGACAGACGGACACACGGACATGGGTATATCGACTTCTCTATTCACCCTGATCATATTTTAGGTAACTTTGGGGTGTCTCCGACGTTTCCTTCTATATGTTTCATACATTTTCGGCTTGCACAAACTTAATATACCCTTGGTACCATACGGTACAGGGTATAAAAAGCATATAAAAATGCCGGACTCGACCATTAATGGATTTTTTAAGAACCCTGGTGTTTTTTTGTAAGATTTCGAAAAAAATGTTCAATATTAAAAATATAAATATCTTATGTAATTTTCGGTTCTCGAAAGAGAGTAGATCACTTGAAAGCAAAATCCAATGGTTAATTAAAATTGAAAAAATGTTATAATATATTTTATTTTAAAGAAAGAATACAAAAAATTCCAGAATGCTTCATTAGTAAATAAATTGGAACAAATCTGTTGATACAAATTTTTCTCTAGTTCCTGCGTCTTACGAGATTTAGTTTAGAATACAGAAGGCATTGCTCCATCGCTACCAAGGATTTATGAAACTATTATCAAAATAAACTTATAATATAACTACATTCCTGTGGGGATCTAGAAAGATTTATATATATCGCTGACAATCCAAAGCATAATAAGATAAAACGATATCTAAAAAAGTTATATAAATAAGAGACTCTTCGAGCTTAACTGAGTTAAACAATTTTCCGAGCCGGCTTTATATACCCAGAAACAGTGTTGAACAACGAGAAAACTAAAAAATGTAACTTAAAGTGTTGTGAAGGGTTTTAAGACTTTCGAACTTTCTAGCTTCTTATTTCTTAAATTTGTTTAAGCAACCTTTTACTTTCCATTCAAACTTTGAACGTTGCTATCATTTTAAATTTTGTCAAAAAATGTTCAAAACAAAATTAAAATTCAAAGTAATACTAGCCATAAAAATATTTCCGGGCAGACAAATGTAAGCAGTTGGTTACATTTAAATTTGTTAAGCACTTTCTAATCACATTTTTTATAGCTTCCTCGCTGCCACTGCTGACGTAGGCATGGCTAAAGACAAAAAAAGTTGGCCACCTGGGTTGGATTTTGCCACCTGGTGTTATATTTTTTTTTTGCCCGGGGCGCACTCGATACAAATAACATGAGAGTGAACAACAACAACAACAAAGGTAAAAGATTATGACAACTTAATAGCTACAAAATAAAAAACAAATAGAGCAAGAGCCCAAAGACACGCACAGATCATCTGTAAACAAAAACAATAACAACAACTAAGGGGTATTCATAAGTACTAACAAAAATATTAACTGCAACAACAGCAACAACAACAATCGAAACTCTTGGCCGCCAAAATGATAGACGCGATAGACTCGATCGATAGACGCTCTTGTAAACAAAGTGAAACAATTGAAGTTGTATCCAAAGCTGGCTGCAAGTTCTTCATTATGATGATGATTATGATGATGATGATGATATGAGTAAAGTACTTGAGTACTCGCTGCGAATGATAATGATGTTGATGACGTCGTTGCCTAGGCCGAGATGATGATGCTCGCTGGCTGCCGCTGCTGCTGAGGCTGCTTTTGATGACTGGAGAGATCTAAAGAACTCAAACTCAAACACCTTTCAAGCGTGCAGCGCGTAACCACACAAGTTGCCACCAACAACAACAACAACAACAACTCCCAGAGTGGCTACAACAACGGCAACATTTGGTTAAGCGGAAAATAGCTGGACGAGCATTCGACACTTATTTTTATACACTGCAAACAAAGCAGAGCAACTTGTGTTGGTCAAGCAGTTTATAACGCGTCTAGGAAGTCACAGCAATTGGTGCACTGCAAAAATTGCAGAAAGATTATTCAACATTTTTTTTTATTCGAGATGTGCTTCAATTTCTAAAAGTTAAGTTTCCAATCTCCAGTTTTCTATATAATTTTTAGTTTAGTTGGAAGAAAAAAAAAGTTTATTCTTTCGCATGAATGCCAAAATTGCCGCTTAAGCTTATCCAACACATAGTTTCTTAAAGGGAAAAATAAAGTCGCTTATGAATGTACAATGATAAGCAGTGAAGCAAGCAGTGCATCAAGCAGTGTATCAGTAATTTATGAGTTTGCCAAAGTGGGATAATTTGCTTAAAATACACTAGTCGACAAATTTCACACTTTTTTTTGCTCCAGAGATGAGACTTATATTTTATGTTAGGTTGATGTTTCAGCATTCAAAACATGCTGAAACATCACCCTAACATAAAATATTAGTCGTATCTCTAGAGATTTTTCATCGTCGACTAGTGATATTAAAAACTTTTTACTAACTTTTATACTGCTTGAGCACTGCTTATCATTATTTTCCAAATTTTTCAATATTTTTCGTTTTAAGAGACTGTGTCTTGGATACGCTCAAGCGTTTCTTTTGTTATTCATGCCAAAATAGAACATTTTATAATATTTCTTCCAGCTAAACAAAAAATTGTAAAAAAAAATTGAAAGTTTAGGAACTTTTAAGTTAGAATTGAAAAAATAATTGTCAATCTTCTGAGACATTCAGTCGTTGTAAAGCATGTCCAAAATTATTCGTTAATTTGATAAAAAAAATTTAATTTAATAAAAATGTATATTTAAATTTCAAATTATAAAAATAAACCAAATTTTGTAAAAGACTAATTTTTATATAAGTTTGCCAGATTATATATGTTTGAAAAAAATGTCTTTAAAAAAATACCCAGGCGCTGTCCGTATTCCACTCCGATTGATTTTTTTTCGAGTGCCGAGACGGACTGCCGCTATGTTTTAACACTGACATTTTCAGACTGATCTCTTACGAAAAATTGGTAGATTTCGTACAGCATTTAAAGGTCCTTCGTCGCGCTCCGTCCTGCACAGTTTTTTTAGATCTTCTCAATAAGTTGCGTAAAAATCTAGACTTTTTGTAAAATATGATCAATTGATTCACTTTTTTTCTCAGAAAATTTATGTTACTGGGACTAAATATCAAACCAGTTTTTAGTAAGTTGAAAAAGATGATGTGACAGCAGTAAAGTCGTTTTTCTTTGTGAATGTACTCAAATCTTAACCCTCTAATGCACATTGTGAATTATTTGGCTAACAATGGTCAAATTATGTTTTCTAACTTTTCGGCTACAAAGTTAAAAAATAACATATAAAATTATGTAGATTGTTCGTATACCTGGAAGGTGAGAAAATTTGATAAAGGTTCTTAAAGATTTAAGGAAAACATAAGTCGCTTATGAAATTTTTAGGCTTTGATTTTATAGAATTTTTTTTTATGGTAACAGCTTTTATAGCATTAAATGATTCGGACTCAATTTTTAGTAATGGTATTTTAAAAAATCATTTTGGCTGGCGCTGTGCTTATAAAAAAAGTACCCTTATAAGCTTTGAAGAGCTTTCAAATCTTTATTAGCAACTGCCAAAAAAAAATACTCTCAATTATTTTCAAAAATACTATTGGGCATTGAAGGGTTAATCCTGTAATGTTTGAAAGACTCGCAAAGGTTTTTATGCTGAAATTAAGAAATAATTTGACATATTTTTATATGTTGTAGGTCGGAAATTTGATTTCTGAGTCCTGCCGAAACATCCCTTGACTGTATTTATGTTAAAATCTCCAAAGATCATATGGTGGATAACACCAATATTTTGGCTCAATTCCATGGAATTTTGTAAATAAGCTTTTGGAAGTAAGTCCATCGGAAAGGATGATTTATTGTCTAGCTCCGAAAATTGCTCTGTTTGTTTTTGACTGTATTCGTGTCTTTATCCTTAATTAGTTGAGTTAAGAGTGTCTCAAGACGTCTGATGAAGTTATCCGAAATTGATATAAAATTTAGGAATCTTTAAAATATTATCACAATTCGTGTCTTTATCCTTAATTAGTTAAGAGTATCTCAAGACTTCTAATGAAGTTTTCCTCAATTTATTTAAAATTAAGGGATTATTTTTGTCACAATTCGTGTCTATCCTTAAATAGTAAAAAGTTAGTTTCTCAAGATTTCTTATGAAGTTATTCTTACTTCATTTCAAATCTAGGGATCTTTGGGAATATTTAGGGATTTCTAAAATATTCTCACAACCAAAAAAAAAATAATAGAAGTGATTTTTCCCTAATTTTTATATATTATATTATTATTAATTTATTAACTCTTATTTACGAAGCTGCACAGTGGGAAGATGTTCAATATAGCGAAGATTAATTAGCCACTTATGGAAAAACATCTTACATAATCGAATTTACAAGCGATTTCGGCCGTAATTTACTCTAATTTTATTCGATAGATTTTTCTTTTTAAAAAGATCGGTTTGACTTGGTTTGTACTCGAAATTTTCAAGTTTTGTTAACCTAGCTTTTATACCTTAAATATCTAGGCGTTTTTACAAAGGGTTCGACAGATGAGCATATCTATATCGATTTCTTTTAAGCTCCCTGCTTATATATATTCGTGCTAACTTAAGGGATCTTCGGTATCTTCGTCTCGATTACAAAAATTAATGTACCCCTGACCTGAAGTCCCATGTTTCCTGTACAAAAAAAAAGTCCACAAATTAAAGAGAATTCCCACTTCGGCATTCCCAATGTTCACCCCAACGCTTTAATTTTTTGGTATGGTTTTTGAAGTTAAAGTTTGCTTGGCAGCAGCCACACTCGCAGCAGCAGCGACGCGGCAGAGACGCGGCGGCAGTGGCAGGCAGCCTCAGCCGCGGCGGCGTTGGCGGCAACTTGAAAAGCAACAACTTCAGGCCGGGGCAGCAGGCCAGGCTAAACACTTGGCCAACACGAAGGCGACGCGACGTATCTTTATTTTGCTTTCACACACGCAACAAACTACAAGAGAATCTCCAAGTGTATCTACGTGTGTGTCTGCATCTGTATCTTTGTATCTGTGTGTGTGTGTGTGTGTTTGTATCTGTGTCGTTATGGGCCTCAATGGATTTTCAGTGATTTTTTGCTTTGATCAAAGTGCTCCCTGTTGTTGTTGGTGGTTTATCAGCGTCTGGTAGCTGCAACTGACAAGTGGTTGAAATTTCCCAGCCAACGGTGTGGTTTTCTATGTAAATATCAGAGCAACTGACTGAATGACTCTTCGACTCTGACTTTGACTATCATGGCATTTGATTGACTCATTTCGCCGAGTTGAGCAGACAAAGTCGTCACCACGATCTTGGACTGGCTTTTTGTGTGCCTGTCTGTCCGTCCGTCCATCCGTCTCATATGTAAACAAATCAACGACTTAAACCACTTGTCAACATGCGGTGCCAAAGTATTTAAACAAGTGAATGAATGACCACTGACCCGTCCTCCGGCTGCAGAGGAGCGTTCTACTGCGTGTGCGCACAAGTCAAGTGCTGTTGTGGCTGGTCAGTTTTTAAATATATAGACGCTGACAAATATTTGTCCACGGAATGCCTCAGCGCAAGTGTTGATCTTTTATGCATATATAGTATATATTGTGTTCCTGCCTTCAAATCCAGCTGGCAGCGTTTGATGTGGGCGGCGGCGTTGACAATTGATTAGCCGCAACCCCTGCCCTCCCAACCTAACAGCTAACAACTTTGGCTACTGCCAGCAGCAGCTTTGGCGGCGCTCCAAAAAGGTGTTGACATGAGTTACGGTACGGCTTGGGTGGGTGCTGCCAAGAGCCGCGCCTAAGCGGCAACGTGTGTGGCAAGCTTTGAGCGGAGCAGGGGCGTGGGCATGGGGGCAGAGTAGAGTTTGTCAAGAGTAGGCTAGAAAAGATCGGGAGACCTATCAGGTAACTTCGGAGTGAGGGAAAGGTCTCATAACGTGTGTGGCAAGCTCCAAGCGGAACAAGAGCGTGGGCTTGTGGACGAATTGGAGTCTGTCAAGAGGAAGCTGGACAAGACCAAGGGTCCTTTCAGGGTACTTCATCTGTAGCAGTGACGGAAAAAGTCTCTTTACATTTATGGTAAGCTGCGAACGGAACAGGAGTACTTGGGGGCAGAGTAGAGTTTGTCAAGAGAAGGCTAGAAAATGTCAGTGGTCAAGGGTACCTCATCTGTACGAGTGAGGAGAAAAGTCTCGAGCGGAACTGTGGCATAGACATAGGAGCGAAGTGAAGTCTGTCAACAGGAGGCTAGAAAAAAATAGGAGTCCTATCAGAGTACTTCATTTGTAAGAGTGAGGCAAAGACTCTTAACGTCTGTTGCAAGCTCCAAGCGGAACAGAGGTAGAGGAATGGGAGCAAAGAGTCTGTCAACAAGAGGGTAGAAAAAACTGGAGTCCTATCAGGGTTATTCATTTCTAGGAGTGAGGAAAAGGGTGTCCAGATATGTGAAGCAAACTCCAATCGGAACTGTGTCGTAGGAATGGGATGCGAAGTAAACTCTGCCAGGAGGAGGCTATAAAAGATCAGAAGTCCTATCAGATATTTCAAGAAAGCTCCGACCGGAACAGGGTTTTTATCTGGGAACTTTGTAGAAGTGAGAAAAAAAGTCTCCGAGTGGAACTGTGGTGTAGGCATTGTGGAGACTTACGAAGTCCAGAAGTCCTGTCAGAGTATATTGTAAATATGAGTCGCAAGAAGGCTGCTGGCTTGAGCCAAGCTAAAACAGAAATTCAGCTCTCCGTGCTGCTCCTCTATCGGCGCCACTGACTCTTTGTTGAGGACCAAAATGCTCCACATCATTGGCATCTTAGTATCTTCCACCATCACGATCTTTCGGTTAGATAATGGAATGTGGATCATCTCCGGCTCTTGGAAGGAAGCTGGGACCCACTAATGGCCCGAGGTCTACTCGTTACGTCTTTCTACTGGCGTCTTTCTAAGCCTCGCCCACTCTTGAAACGGCCGATATAGCTCCTAAAGCACCTATTTGCTGATTTGGATGTCGTGGGAACTTGGTAACATTGGTACCTCCCCCCTCTTCTATGCCACTGACATTACCACAACTGCTGCTGTGGCTTGGGTTCTCCGGCTGCTGATTTTTGGTGGGCGTTAACGCACATGCTGCTTTTTGGCACCTTTTTTTCTCACTCACTGTTTGTCATTGGCCAACAGTTTTGACTGTTTTTATTATTTGTTGTTGTTATTGTTGTTAACAAATTAACATGTCAAATGCGCTGCTGTTTTTTGTTTCACTGTACAGGCGCCGCCAAGCCAACTTTAATCCACTGCAATCCTTTAAAGCGATTCTCTCACTCTTAACCCTTAATAGCCATGCCCGGCTAATGTTTTGTTTCCCAGGCTTTTAGGCATGCGCATGACCAATGCACTTTGACAACAACAACAACAACAACGACACAACAAAAAAAATGGCTAATAATTCAGACATATTTACTATTTGACTGGCCTTTGTCATTTGTTTAACAAGCCAAAAGCCAAGACCTGACATTATGGCCACGACTTGTCTGCACTTTGGAGGCGCTGCCCCAAGCCACAAAGACGACATCAATCTTGCTGCTTCGGTTTGGGGCGCGCAAATTGCGACAACGTTTAACTTAATTGTGCTTCAAATAGGCGTAGCTACAATGTGCCATGTCCATGTACCATGCGGATCTCTCTGGTCTCTAGGTGTGCTTAATCACACGTACCACAGACAGCAGCAGAACAAACTCCAACGTAAAGGACATCAACCTGGCTTATGGAATAGTTTATGGAATCCGCAATATGTTGTTGCTTAGCGAACAAATGCCTCCCGGTACTACTTATCGCCTTCTACAAAGTTTTGTTTTTTTGTTGTTTTCCGGCTGACAATTGTATGTATACTCTTTGGAAAGAAGTTGGTTTATGCCAGTTTTGTGGAATTGTTTGTATCAAGCACTAGATCGTAGAGGTCTTCTTCTTCTTTTATTCTATTAACTCCTAACTAGCAGAACTTTCCATTTTAAACATTTTTACCATTAACCAAGTTTTCCAAAAACGGAATGTATTCATTACGGTTCTAGTTCCGGTACCGAATCTCGATTTTACGAATTTAGATTTTTAAATTATTTTTTTCTTTATTCATTTTTAAACAAGTTTATGGTATCCTAAGAGTTCCTGTCGTCTCAAAATTACTGTGAAAGAGTTAGGCGATATAAAACCACAAGATCTTGGTGATTCTCGAAATGGAACTAAGAGTTAGAATATACCTAAAGAAAATTTTTAACACGTACTTAGTTTTGAAAGATCTATCTTAATATATGACCATTACAATGACATTACAGTATTTCAAAAGTTCCGGCTATTTCCACCAAAACAATACTCACTACAGATCAATTCTTTTTAATCAATCAAAATGTACTTCAAAAGCTTCAACGACTTTTCAACGAACTTAAACGCTATTCATTTTTAATTTAGAATTCATTCAACTCATTTGGTATTTATTTGTGCAATTCTCGCTTAGATTGCATTAAAACCTCCATAGGAGGATGTAAGTAGATGTGGGTGTGTTTTTTTCCAGCCAAATGCACTAAATCAAACGCTCGTTGAGATCATAATCAATACTAGCGAATAGCTCGATTTGCCGTCAAATGAATGGAATTTCCACTCGCCAAACCAATTACGGATAGCTACAACAACATAGAAAGCTTGCAACAATTTTGAGATCGAAAAGAAGCGCAACATCGGAGGGTATATGGGGGGACTATGTGTCTGGAATTTAATTAAAAACAGCGCCACAGTTGCATCAGCAGAAAATATGCGCAATGAAAAAAACTCAAAATTTATGATCTTCAATTTGATTTCTAATTAAATGAGCTCATTTCCGCTACATGAAAACTTGGGTGCCCAGAAAACTCAAAAAAAAACAAAGCGCTGAGCCAAAAGATAGACAGTCGGACAGAGACTGTCAGACAGACAGACGACATGGTTGACATTTACAGGCATTGAATGAGCTATTTATAAAGCACTTTCCTGCTTTCATTCATCGTTTTACAACACTGAGTCATTCACTGGCGCACACAGTCAATCCATTCATTTGCTGCAATATTCATTCATTCATTGTTTGGGGCTGTAGTTTTTGGCGCGTTGACATAAATCAGCATGCCAAATGGCAATTAAAGCATTGCCATGGCTTTAATGGCTTCCACCACAGCAGCCCAAGATCCATCCCATGCACTTAGTCTCAAGCTGTGCCCAGCTGATGCATTCTTGTGGTCAGCTCCCTAGGTGGTTGGTTTGCTCAAATATTAACATTACGCATACGCCGCGTACGCCTCGTCAAGTAGCTATGACTTTGTTTGTTAGTGGAGTAGCACAAATCCACAAAATTGGCACAACCCACCACAGTCAGTCGTCTAATACTTTACGAGCTGTAACCATTCGCAAACACCCCCAACATTTTGCTAATGAGCAGAGCACAGCGGGCCATTTGCCAAAAAAACAATAACAACAAGAGATTGCGTCGAGCGTGACCGACTTTGGTATACCTGTTATGCGGGAGATGGTAGACGACAATGGGATACACTATCAACAATTTTTTGCGCAAATAATAAATGAAATCCAGTGGCGGTTTCAGGGGGTGGGTCTTGGAAGTCCAGATCTGAGTTTCTTAAAAATTGTAAACAGTCTTAAATTTTTGATTCGAACCTAAAACGATATATTTGAAGCTATAAAATATCCTCAACTTAGACCTTTCAAGATATATATAATTTCCATTTATTTTTATAAATAATATAAGCATATGAGTATGTAAATTACGTAGGAACCTAGTCCAAAATATTCAAGTTTCAACAAAATTGGGGACAAATCCAATAAATAACTTGCTATTTAAAATGGTCCTAGTATACTTAAGTTTCTTACATAGCATTTTCGTTTTGAATGCAAATCCAAAATATTATCTTATCACTATAAGCTAGTCAAACAAAATTACACTAAAAAAAATTTAACCTGCCCGAAACATTTTTTATTTATGGTACGCCACTGCTGCAAGCAGATTCTAAAAATTACTTGCTATTTGTACTTGTCTTAATAGATCCAAGTTTTTTACAAAGCATTTCCGTATCGGATGCAAACCCAAAATATTGTCTAATTATGTCGAAATTACTTTGAAAAAAAATTTGAGCCACCCCAAACATTTTTTTCTATGTTACGCCACTGCTACAAGCACTATAGATAGAATTTTAGTACTTACGCCTACCAGAAGCGGTTTCCTAAAATAGTTGCTGGCTATTCGTATTTGGACCAAAATTTCTGAGTATCTTAAAAACGTTGATTCCCTATGTTCCAGTGGGAGTTAAAGGAAATGATGGTGATCTTAGATTTTTAAACATTTTCTATGAATCACTGTCAAAGTTTGTACTTTGGACTTCCTAAATTATTTGGACAGAATTTTCCAATTTAAACACTTTTTCTATTTCAGTATTATAGTATTTCAAAAATTTATGATATTAATTACGATTGTAGTTCCGTTACCGATTCTCACTTTCCCGGACTTAAATAAATGTATTGCCTTATTAATTTTCAAAAAATATATCCTTAGAATTCCAGTCTCTTCAGGATTACGATAACAGAATCAGGCAATATCAAACCGCAAGATCTTGGTGATTCTCGAGAATTCGAAAATAGGTCATAAGAAAATTTGTGATTCATAGTTTTTATCTTATATTAAACAAAATGTTGTCAGGGTCGACCCATACTGTAAAATCTGAATTACGAGAATAAGAATTGGTCTTAAGAAAATTTTTAAAAAATTAGCAAAATGTTATCAAGATTGGCCCATATAGTCATTCTCATATAGTGCATATGAAGATATTAAATATTTTGAGAACAAAAATAAATATACAATATTTTGATACAATGTTATACATATCCGTTAGAATATTTATGTTTAAGTATGCCAGTTTAGGTATTATGAATTTCAAGCTTAAATTCCTCAAGCAAAAATCGGTAATATAAAAAGAAAAATTGTATGTCCTAAACTATGTTCCTTTAAAAATACTCATATTTTTTTTTGGATAAAAACAAGATTTGTAGGTCCATGTTCTGTTCGAACAGTTATTAATAGAGATCCCCATGGAGGGCCAAGGTTCAGTCAGGGAATTATTTTATAGTTCCTTATAAGGCCCCAAATTTTGAAAATGTGCATTCTAAATTTTTCACCCGTATTTGGCTTGGAAAAGTTTTACATCATTAGGTCCCTTTTTTTAAAATGAACATTAGGGTGGCCATTTAGTGCCTGTAAAATTCAAAGACTTGATAAGTATTTGAAGGCCCGAAAATAGGTCAAATGTCATAATTTTCACTATTTCCGATTTTGACTAAATTGTTCTGCATAACCTTTAAAAAATTGTTTCCAATAAAACAAATTATGGTTCAATGTCTCTAAAAATAATATAAAATAAATACTAAGCCGGCCTGCATAAATATTGACACCTCTAAAACTATTAAAATTTATTTATTTTTTTATTTATTATCCTTGGCTTAAACATTTTTAAATATTTTGGTATCCTTAACATGCCTTAGACGTTTCTGAGTAAAAACGAAAAAGCATTCATAAAGTTTTTTTAGTGAAACGGGCTTCGAGATATTGCGAAAAAATGGTTTTTCGAAATTACAAAAAAAAATTAGAAAATATATCTGGTTGTACTAAACTGATTTCGATAATTTTTTTACTTGATTATATTTGGAACATGTTTTTGGTCGCTATTTATGCATTCATATGCAAAATTTTAATGATCTTTAAACTATTTTCGGGATTATCAATATTTTCAGGTCCTCCTCAAATTTTACAGGCGTATATGCAGGGGAAATGGAAACTTTTTAGGCGGTAATATTATCGATATCGTTGGCTTAAAAATTTGTCACACAAGCGGCGGCCACCCTAATGAAAATCTAAATCTCCAATCCAAATCTATTTATTGCCTTATTTATTAAATATTATTTACTGATTGTTTTTAGTACATATTGTAAGTAAAATTGAGGGAAAAAAATATCTTAACATTATTATCGCTCACTTTAAAATTTTTCAGCCATATTTAATTTTGAGAAGGATCGCCCATATAGTATAAAAGGTCTGTTTTTTTCATGTACAATAAACGTAAGTGTGAATTAGGTAATTCTTTTTTCCTTCGAAATTTTTCGCAAATTTCAGTTCCAAAAAATTCCCTCATATAGTACCCTATTCGTTTCGAGCTTATTCCTCTTATCTGTTACATACTCTTCCAAGTACCTTATGTACTCTGCCTACTCTACAAGTAACAGGTACACAAAGCTAAGTAAAAATAAACTAGCAGATGATTTGATTATGCTACTCGTCAAATAAAGACGCTGCATCTTTCAGTCGGTCTGGGGGGATTTGGCACAGTTTTGATTCTGCCGTGTTGACAGATGGTTGGCACAGGGCCGTTGCAAGTAGTAGATTAGCAAGGGTTGCCACACGGCGAGGGAACGAAAAGTGGTTCACGTTCAAGTTGCTTGTTGCAGCCCCAATCGTTTGAACTTGTTAGGCCACATTAAATGGCGACAAAGTAAAGCTAAGTGCAAAGTTTTGGCAGCAGAATAATTTCGCGTATTTTTAGGACAGACTGTATGTCAATTTGCATATCCGGCAAGAGCAATATATCATTATTAGAAAGCATGACAGAAAGATGCGTTTGGGTTTAGAATTAACCTTGCAGCGGTTTAGATGTAAAATTTTGAAAATGCTGCTGAAATTTGACTAAAAGCATCTCTGTGGATGGAGGGGAGGTAAGAGCGGTATTTCTGCAGGTTCTGAATCTCTCTAAACGGGTCAGTAGATTCGAAAAAAAAACAAACCATCAATCATTTATATTTTTCGGAAAAAATAGCGATAATCGATCGATAGTCATCGACGGCACTAACTAGGACGCAATGTAATCGATCAGCTCTTAAAGAGACAGTGTGTACTGTTTTTTTTAAAAAATAAATATTTTGTTTGTTAAATATTTGTTTTTTTTATGGAATTACACGAATCTTCAATAATATGTTAAAATAAGCACAAATTATTTCGCATTACCCGTAGGTTACAGGACTCTGATTCCTTCCCCTTTTTTTTTTTTGATTTAATTCCTTTTTTAAGCTTCTAAATTTTTTCGGATTTTGGCTTTCTTTAGACGTGAAATTTGAGGAATTGTCGGACACATGAATATACTGGGCAGCGAATAAAGAGTTGTTCGGAATTTAATCAATCACACAGGTCTACAAATAGTGGGGCCATGTTGGAAAGCTAAGGGTCATATCCGAAGCAATTTGATGCGTAGAATCCAAAGCCTGGGTCAGAATCACGTCAGGACTTTGAGATATTTGAGGTTATGTACCCGAAGCAATGTATTTTTTTTCCTACCTTTGAGGTTATGTACAGGGTGCAATAAATTTCTTTTCTGTTTTTCCAGTTACATCATTTTGTACCACTCTTACTCTTTAATTTTAGAGTTCAACAGGTTAATTATGGCTTTTTATTCGTAAAGTATGGACATTAAATTGCAGAGATCCCAAGCGATACTCGATATAAGTTAGATATTTCAATAATTTAAGTTAGTGTAACCTTAAAACCAACAAAAAATCCGATGTAAATTTTCTGACAGCTGACTTCAGATAAACCATATTTTTCTTGAGATGCTTATTAACACCGCTTCAGATACTTCAAACCCAAAAGAGTGGCCAACGCTGACTTCATTTCCTAAAATTATTCACAAAGGGATCATCCATAAACTAGTCGACGCTGATTTTTTTCAAAATAAAACACTCACACTCCCTCCACCCCTCCTTGCCATTGTGACACCGAACCGGAATTTTTTTGAAGATGTTCCCTGTGATTTTTATGTCTCGTGAGCCCCTCTCCACCCTCAAGCGTCCCGTAGTTTATTAATGATCCCAACTAAGAAACTTGCGATCAGTTTAAAAACACATTTACGTCATAAATATTCAAAATTCTATGTAGATCATAGATCAGTCAATGATTTACGATCTCTAAAAATTAGCTGCTCCACACAGTTGCCATTCCTTAAATCGCACTTAAATCTCTTGCTGACAACCTCGACATGAATTTATGGATTTATGTGCTGGCCCTTGGCCCATCATCTAGATCCGTCCATCCGTCCTGTCACCACTGCTGCCACACCCATCATTCACACATTGACACTATTCCAACTACATCTATAAAACTATCGTCACGGCCCGCTTAGCACAGCGTCTGCGCCCTTGAGCGTTACAGATGAAGCGTAAAAATGGGGCATTATTTCTAGGTGGCTGTGGGGGGTGTGCTGCTGGTTGGAACTAGATCAAAAAGTGCAGCCGCCACCGTTGAACTTGAGCTTTAATTATTGAATTAATTTATTGTGAAAAGTTTCAATTGGATTTTATGCACACACTCGCCCGACGTCTTTGCCACTGACGTGTGCAAATTGTCGTCATTGCATCATGGATAACCCCACCGCCCCACGACAAACAACATGCAACTTATGCTCGCTCGATTTCCGTCTCGGCTGTTTAATGTTGCAGGTGGCCTGTTTTGTGGTTCTCAAAACGAAGGTGCGCCCAGTTGCTCTTAACTCAAATTAAATTAATGAAAAAAAAGTGCAAAAACAAAAACAAAATATAAATACTACGAACATTTCTTTTCACGTTCGCTGGCGTGGGTGTTGGCAATCGTCATGCAGTCTGTACGCCAAACGATAACCAACAACCGACAATCGGCCAACGCCACGCGACGTCGACGTCACCCCCGTCTGGGCACCCCCTATGGTCCATGTGGCTTGTTGGCTCATCTAACATTAGCCACCCAGAGTCCACCCAGAGGGTTTGACAAATGTGCTAGCCAAAAGCAAACTATTGCAGTTTTCGCTGCCGTTGACAGCAATAATTTTTTTTGGCAAATTCAATTTTAGATACTCTTCTCTGGGGGTGGTGCTAGATGAATTGGTCAAAAAATATGAAATATATTGAGTATGGTTGTCAAATGCGTATAAAAAAATTGTGACTCATGTGGGAAGAAACTACTATCGGGTATCTATTTATAGGTAAATCTCTTTTAGAATTTATGATTAAAAAGTTTAATATTTCCAGAAATAATTTTTAGAAAATACAACATTTTCTTATGAGCTAAAATTTTTAACTTTGAAAATTGGTCAATCAGAGTGTCTCGGAAAAACATTAAACCAAGCTGAACCTTTTTGTTCAGATAAGTTTTTGCATGCTCCTGAAAATCAATTTTTTTGCCGATATTTTCTTCTTTTTTTCGATAAATTTGTAACTTCTCTTATCTTTGCCCAAAGACTATAAAGAAACTGTGACTAATATGGGAGGCAATTATTATTGAGAATCCCTTTGTTGGCCAATCTCTTTTACATTTTGTGAAAAATTTTAATTTTATCTGAAATAATTTTTAGATAATAATTTTCATAACAATTTTTTTGATAAGTTCAAATTTTAAACATGCTATGGAAAACGAAAAACCAAGACGAACAAATTTATTACGATTCGTGCTTGCGTTCTCCAGATAACGAATTTTTGATCCATAACTTCACTTTTTTTCAGTATTCTATCTTATCCCTTATCTTTCCAAAAAGTAGCGATATTATTTTCTACACGGACACATGACAGAATTCCCTGGAACAAAATGTTTAAATATTTATTTTTATGAGTTCGAATTTTTAAGTTATATTAATTTGTTAATCAACCCAGCCAGCTTCGGAAAACAAAAAAGGCAAACCGAACAATTTTATTAGGATTCGTTTTTGCGTGCTCTGAAAAACGAATATTATGTTGATAATTTCTCATTTTGGTATTTTCGATAAACTCGTGTCTTTACCAAAAGAATTTAAACAAACTGTGGCTACTGTGGAAAGAAATTACTATCGAGTATGTTTTTATAGGAAAATCTCTTTCGGAATTTGTGGAAAAGATTAAAATTGTCTGAAATAATTTGAATATATTATTTGATTTAAAATTTTTACCTTATTAAAATTTGTCAATCCAAAACGTAACGCTCTGAAAAACGTAAAAACCAAATCGAACCATTTCAATGGGATTTGTTTATGCGTGATTCGGAAAACGAATTTTTTGTCAGTACCTTCCCTTTTTATTTTCGATAATTTCCTATATTTCGTGTATCTGCCATATCATACACAAACACATGACCAATTAGAGGGACATGATTCCAACGATTAACAAAAAAAATAATCCTTGTAAAAAAATAGCTAATTTGTGTTTAATTTCAATTGATATTGTTGCTTAAGTAATATTTTTGAGAACTTTTATTTAAGAGATAGAATAATAAAGAGTTACCAATATTTTAATCAACCGTGCTTCGGAAAAATTCAAAATCCAAACCGAACACTTTCATTCGGATTCAATTTCATTCATTTGTTCGTGTATAATATGTGCATTAGGGTGGATCAATTTTTTTTGGTATAAAGGTTCTCAGCGATTTTGATTCTTTGGGTCATTCTTATCAATTTTTACCATGAAACTATGGGTCTAAAGTTAATTTTGAAGCGCCACTTTTACAAAATAGGTTTTTATCAAAATATTCATAAATCGACGTAGAACTTCCATTAACAAGGCCAAGAAACGTATTTTTTTTCTCAAAGAATCTATTTTGGACATAATTTTTTCTAATTTTGAGAAAATTTGGCGCTTTTGTGAATTTTTTTATGTTTTGCTGCTTATTTTTTTAACCTGTCAAAATGTTGCGAAAATTGGGGAATATTTCACTTTTTCACTGTAACAAAAATAGATTTCAAAAATATATTCCTCGACCCCAAAATCCTTAAATGACCCAAGGAATCCAAATGGCTTAGATCCCCAGAACATGTTTTCGGCCCCATATAAATTGATGCGTCCTACTATGCTGGTAATTTTTTGGGCAGAGTCATAAAAAAGAATTAAAAATAATTATCTATAAATATCTAATATTAATTTGGCATAAATAAAATTTAATAATAATATCTAATATTAAAGAATATTTAAAAAATTATTACAGTATTAAAAGAAAATTTTTTTTAAACTTATTTGCCTATATCGAATTAACTCCTCCTGCCAGAAAACATTCGGTTTCAAACCACAAAAAAAATTCGTTTTGGCGAAGTTAGGAGCACCAAATATTTTGTTTCAAAACGAATTTAAATAAAGTTTTAGGATAAAATTGATATATTACGCAGGTTTACAAATACTGGGATCATGCCAGTTGTTAAAAAGCTAAGTTCAATTTCCGAAGTAATTTGCTGCTTAGAATCCGAATCTGGGGTCAGAACTAGCTCATCACGTCAGGATTTTGAGATTATTGAGGTTATCTGAAAAAAGTTTTTTCCTACTTTTGAGGGTACAAAATTTTTTTTCGAATTTTAATATAATATTTTTAAAATCGAAATATCAGACAATATCATCATATAAGAATTGAAATTAATTCTTGTATTAACTCTATCATGACCATTTATTTATTTTTCAACCTTCAAACCAATTCACGTTTTCTTTTTCCTTTCACTTCACCTATTCCATATAATCTAAAAGTTCACAAAATGTTGGCTTGAACAAAATTCCACTTTCAAAAAGTTATCCCATCTTGTACTACCCAAATTTAGCCCACTTTCTTCGAAATTTTAATTTTTCTTTCTTAAAAGTACTTTTTGCAGTAGCCAAAGTGGCACAAAGAGTGCCCCAAGATTCATTGATGGCATATAATTTTGGCAAAGTGCATAACTAAGGCATACCTGATCCCTTACCCCTGAGCAAGACCATCTCATCTTTTACGTTGATCTCTTGCGACACTTTTCTTTTCTATTTGATGTTTGTCCTCTTCTCATATGTTGCATGTTTATTTATTTATCTTTGCCACTATTTCGCCTGCAATTTCGCGCATAAACTAAAATGCCGCCAACGCCAAGAAAAAACCCCAAAAACGCCCCTTTGGATCAGCTCCAAAGAGTTTTTATGTTTATTTTGGCTGCACTGTAGATTTTATTTTGTACCTCTGGTGACATTTCGCCCAAAAATTACCATGTAATTAAATCTAAATCAAACGTCACATTTTGAAGGTCTCGAAACGGTCGCAACGCATCTTTCGCTTGATTGGTTTGTTGTCATATTGCCTGCTATATCTAATATTCGATTTTGACGTTATTTGCTTGAATTTAACAAATTTATAAGTATTTTAAAATATAAATTGGTTGCATTTCGTTGTGAAAGGTAAACCGGAAATGAGTTGTGCGCTGTTCCTTTATAAAATGATTCGATTTGTCAGTAGTTTTACGATGTATATAAAACGTATGTATTTGATTGCAAACAGGTGAACGAGATGGGGCTGTAGAATAACGCATAAGAATTAGATAGACTATGGTCTCCACTTCTTTTGGGTAGAAATGCAAAAGTGCCCGATTTACGACATTGGCAACACTAACAATGATGAAAAAGTGCAGAAGTGCCCGGCTAACTACGTAAGGAACTTAAATAGATTAAATCTTTGTTAAGCGTTTTAAGTTTTCTCCATAAATTCAAAAATATCGATAACTAGACTAAAGTATTACCCCATTCGAGACGAATTCCCAAATGTGTCATCTTGCAAAATTGCAATTCTTTACTTTAAAAGAAAAAATTGAATTTGACTCTACAAGCTCTACAAGTTTTACCATGACATGCTTGCCAAAAAAATATTACTATTTACAATGTTCTGTATCAAGCTATGTTTATTGGCTCGCCGAAAACTCAAACAATAACACCTAATATTCTTGAAGTTAAAAGTCTTCTCCATAAGCGCCATATTCTTTTACTCAAAAAGGGAATTGGAACTTGTCGAGCAATGCAATCTTGCAAATGAAAAGTCTGTATCCGTTGGAGACATTATTTTCCTCTATAATCTTTATTGTCGACTGTGTAGTGTGTACTCCTTAAATACATAAATAAATAAAAATAATAAATAAACACTATTCAAGGTTCCAAGGCGGTCAGTTACATACGTTTGGAAAAACCTTTTTTCGAAGAATACCGCTTTGGCAGACCTTGCTCGAATCGTCAAAATAATTTGGCAAGTATTAGCGACCGTTTTCTACCCTTTTTAGAAGTCCTTCCATTCACCTCTCTTTGAATAGCCATCACTATTCTCTTCACTTCCTTTGTTTTTCAGTAAGCAAGACTAGAAATCGCATGCATGATCATCTTTCCCTGAGGCGAATAGCAACTAAGGCAAGCAAATAAAACCTTCTAAGTGGGGATCACCGGAACTGGTGCTTTATAAGTGTAAAGGAAGCAATCGCTGCACCTATTCCTAACCGAATAGCACTCAGAATAAGCCCAAATTAAAAAAAATACAAATTTATTCTGCAAACTATCTTTCTAGTCTTTCTATTCGTTTTTATTATTTCGCAAATATTTGTAACTCTTTAGAAACGGTGTTATAGCTGGAAACCGACATTTTAGATTTTTGATAACGGTAGACCAAATCAAACCAAATTTGATTAGAATGCTGATTACATTTAGGTAAAAAGTAATTGGGGGTTTTTTTTTTAAATTTACTGGCCTCTCTATTACACCTTTAGCTTGAATCACGACAGTGATATCGGGTCTCTGAGAAAACTCCGGGACCGAGAGGGATTCCCCTTTCTCCCCGCCCAAACATAAAACTCATTCGTCTATTCCATATGGATTCTTAAAAAACCTTTTCGTGTTCCTCAAAAAAAAAAAGTAAAAATAAATATATTGGTCGATATTTTTGCAGTCTTTGAGAAAAAGTAAAAGTACCATCATATTTTAAAATTACTTTTTGTCTGCCTTAAAATAAAATGTCTACGCTGGAACTGAAACCAACGATTTCAATTCAAGTTGTTCAAATAGTTTATAGGACCATCAAAAAGCTACAAATTTGGAATAGTGCAGGACTCCTAATCTGGTATGGAAGACCCATTCATTTCATCATGATTTCATAATTTTAGAAAGGAGCGGATTTTGAGATCATAAGAAGCTAAAATAATGGGAAATTTTTATATTTTAAATACAAATATTTCAAAACTTTTTATTGGCTCGAAGTGAACTTTATAACAAAAAATTCCATTTTAATAAAAAGTTTTCTTATTAAATCATTCCGTTAAGTAAAAATTTTTTTATCGTTTGACGTTACAAAAAAAAAAAAATATATATATATATGTAATACAGCTGCACATGTATGGACTCCGAATCTCTTGTATACCGATCCGATGTTTTGAATATTGAGAATATTGAAGTCGGTACTGAATATGCGATAACGATATTTTTATTCTCGATTAATCGGCGATCCGATACCGATTTGTATTAATTTTGAGTAAAATTACTACTAAGTGCATTCCATTGCAATAAACAATGCGAAAAAAATTTAAATAAGAAAAATTTTATACCATTCTTAGTTTGATTTTTTAAATCCAATCTCAATTTTTTATGAGCATTAGAAAATTTGGAATTCACTGTCAAACAAACGCCTCCAATATGTTTAATTCTTTTGAATTTCTTTCTTTAATAAAAGTCAAAATGTCGATACCGAAACCGTCTATATAAATTTATTTTTTGGGAGAATTGGATTCGATTTTTCCGGTATCAAGCATATTACTTAGTTTGGTAATCCTTTCTTGAATAATTTTTAAATCTTATAATAAATGCTTTTTGACCTTCATCACGTTATGTCATGTTATCTTAAGGTACATCTTATACAAAGAAAAATGACAATTCTCTTTGAGAAACCCTGTACTACATATAACAACGAACATATAAATAAATGAGCTGATTTCAATCAAATTCGGCTTAATAAGTTGGTTTTCAAAATAAAAGTTGGCTGACGAACTTATTACGATATCTTAATAAAAAAAAGGATTATTTCTTTTAAAAATTTAGAATAAACAGATTGGTCATAATATTCATTGCAGCTATGGTATGTAATATCGAATGTCGGAAAAGATGTCCAAATCGAAAGTTTTGGTGCTGCTGCTCGATTTTGCTTTCATTCCTTTTGCCTTGGTTATATGGACGAATACACCCATAGACGGATTTAGATATTTCGACTTCTCTACTCACCCTGATGATACTTTAGGTAATTTTCGGGGGTCTCAGACGTATCTTTATCTTGCATAAACTTGCATAAACTTTTAAATAATTTATCTAGGCGCCAAAATAAAATAAGTGATAAAGCAGATCTGCCTTTAAATATAAGGAATTAAAAGAGTCTAGATGGGAATACTTGCTTTGTTCATCTATTAGATCTAGCCGTTCATAATGACATTTGCACAATTTTAATATAGGTACACTTTTTACATAATAAAAAAACTGTTTATTTTCCACAAAAATGATCACCCATTATAAAGCTGGCTAGTATAGTCTGGTCACACTAGGCATTAAGCTAGGTTTCATTTTAGACATCAGAAGAATACCGATAGCCACAAAAAGTATGAGGCTTTCAAAACTAGCCAAGTAATATCTGCTGACACTTTTAGCCAAGTTACTAACCATTATTACAACTTTTATTTAAATTCTTCGAAATTCCCAACAACAAGAGCATATTTCAACTTACCAACCGAATCCAGTCATTGGCATTGCAAATATTAAGATTGCAATTACCATGAATAACCGCATATCGCTTGAAGCCGCAGCACAGGTAGTTAAGACCTTTTTATTTCTTTATTATTATTACGAATACGACGTGTGTGTATCACGGCTCTTAGAGAGTGTACTACGTACGGAAAGTTAAGAGCTTACGCCGTGTTTATTTGTTTAAGGTTAGTCGCAAAAAAAAGTTATTTAGTACACGTTTTAAGCGGCCAGTAAATATTGCAAACTTGTCGCGTGAATTTTAAAAACACTGAACGACATTTTGTCTGAGATATTTTTAAGAACTCGCTGTGATTCTTTCACTTTTTGTGGTCGTGATTTGTTCACACTACGAACACGGATCGTACGCACACGGAGAAAGCTGCCGGCGTACTGAAAAACGCGCAAGGAGCCAACAAATGCAGGAGCCAAAGCCCAGACGCGAATTAAGGCAGAACAAAAAACGGCAACAACAAAAATAAAGGCTTATATATATATTTATATATATGGGTATATATAATATGAACAGCGAATCAAAGCGCAAAATGTTGAAAAATAGTTGCAGACCAGGTCGTCGAAAAGGTGGAGCTCAGAGCGAGAGTGATCCCAGGGCTAAGGGCTGTGTGGACACTGGACTCTGGACTGAGTGGACTGAGCAGCCGGCACTGTGTCTTGGAGTAGCGTAAAAAATGAAATTAAACGCGCGCGCTTTAATCAAAGAGCTGAACTTGTACTCTGGGTTTGGGTTTGGGTTGGAGGGAGCTCCTCTTTAGTTTTCGTTTTTATTTTGGTTAATTTTGCAGCCAGCCCGACAGCCGACAGCCTTTGACTTTTGTGCCTTGTGCTTTAGCTTTAGCTTGCTGTTTCTTTTTGGCGTATCCTTTGCCAGTTTTTCCCATGTTTCGCCTGGGAACCAAAAAGGCAACACACACAAACACTGGTCACACTGGTCAACACTTAACACACGCGACTCTTGCAACAATTGAAAGTTACGGAGGCTTTTTTTCATATAATTTTTGTAGATCTTTTTTTTTTAGCGCCGAGTTCTCGAACCAACACGCTGCACAGCTCTCAACGTTTTGAACCTGGCAATGGCGTTCGTTGGGTGAAAATTGTAGCGAAATTTCTCGCTTTTGAGTTTTTCCCCTACGAAATGCGAAAAATCGCTCGACGGCGTTGCTCTTAAAGCGAACTGGCCGCAGTGCTGACTGATCTGCGTCTGTCTCCACACAACAAAAAATCCAACAAAAAAAACAACACACACACTTTGAGTTGTATCTGGCAGATTGAGATTCTATCTTTGCCGGCTGGCTATGAATGGGACGTAGCTTTACGTATCTTTTTTGGCTCTGGCTCTTGCTCTGTGTTTGTTTGTTTGTTGTTGTTGTTGCTGTTGTTGTTGTTGGTTTCTTCTGTTTAGAAGCGTGAAAATTTATTTCACTCATGTGCGTTTTATACGCTCAAAATGTTCTTTGCTCATCGAGGTCTTTGTTGATCTTTTGAGTTCTTTTCTAATGTAGTTTCTGTGTGGTTCGCTCTCTCTATTCTACAGTCTACAGTTAGCTCAAATAGTTTCTATGCCAGAATAAAAAAATATATGTATAAAAAATTGGCTTAATAAGCGCACGCTTGGCTCATCTTTAAAATGACAAGGATTTCCTGTTGCGTGTAGTAAAAAATAAAACCAGCACAACTTCCTATCAGTTAGTTTTGATACACTATATAAGTCAGACGATAAGGGGTACTTCAGGTTGCAAAAAATTACAAACAACTGTAATCTAATTTTTATTGTATTAAGGCGTAATCTCCAAGAAAATTCAAAAAGATATAACTTAGAAGCAAAATTACATGAAGAATCTGAATAACGTATAAAAAATTTTCCAAAAAATTAAGATGACGCATAGAAATAAAAATATTTATACAAAAAACTATAGAAATTAGACAAATATAAGTTGAAGAATTTGAGTTGACATCTGTCACTTATATATTAAAGAAATTATATACTTACAAAAATAAATAAAATTATATTTAATAATTTTCCACCCTATGGACAGAATAGGAGGAATACAACATATTCAATATATCGAGGAATATTAACATACTTAAAATTAAATTTTTTAAAAAGAAATACATTAATTAAAATCACAAAAATTAAAAAGTTAGATTATAAAATTTCTGAATATATTGCAGATAAATATTAAAAAAGAAAACTATAAAAATATTAATTGAAGAATTTGAGTTGCAATCTGTCATTTATACAAGAAAGAAACATACAATAATATCCCTCTATTATATAGAAAAAATCTTTTTGAATTTAATTTTAAGTGGGTCCCTCTGTTCCGCTTGCGGTGATTGTGGGGTGAGCGTCGGTGAATGAAGCGTGCAGGAGGCGAGGCCCTCTAGTTACTACATTCAAAAATAAAAATTCGTCGAAATATTATTGCATATAGAATAAGAAAAATTTAAAAATAAACTTAAAAAAATGTCTGAATATAAACTTAAAAAAAAAAAATTATAAAAATAAGATAATATTAATTGAAAAATTTGAAGTGAAATCTGTCAGTTCTACAAGGAAGACAGTAAATACTTACAAAAATAAATTACATATAAAAATGCTTCAAAAGAAATTAGAATAATAAAAATTAAAAAAAAATACTACAGAAGTTAAGTCTTCGAATCTGTGGGAAAATTGTTGGTAAAGTTAGTTTAAAATGTGTCATTCTATCAAGAAGGAAACTTTTTTATTTATCCTTTTTTTCGTCATATTTTATTTAGAGACAATAAGTAAATTTACTTAATAATACTAAATAAAAAAATAGTAAAATAGCAATTTTCCATTGAGTGTTACTATTTTGTTAAGGTGGAAATTAAATGAAAGTATTTTTTTTAAGAATAATTTTTATACTAGCCATCACAGTATAAACCTAAAAATCTACGTATATCTTCAATAACAACAGATTTAATACTTTAATTATTACAAAAAAAAAAAAATAAATAATAATGATAACTAAGGAAAATTCTTGTGTGCCTAGAAATTGAGGAAAAGCAAAGAAAATATTTTTGACGGTTTTTCTTAATATTACATTCTTAAGTGCAGAAATTTCATGAAATTCTTTATTATTTTAAGAAATTTTATAGATATCTGTTTTGAAGAATTTTTTTCCGTTTATTATTTTTATTATTTTCTTAAGTGCATAAATTTCATGAAATTCTGTATTTTTTAAAGAAATTTTTTAGATATTTTTCTTGAAGAACTTTGCCAATATTTGTAAAGTTATTCTGCTATTCAGTACAAAGACATTTCACAACAAATCATAGATTATCAAAATCTGTTCAACCGTTCTTGAGTTATAAATGGGACAGACCTCACAGAGAATATAGCATACTTCTTGATCACCATCCAAAGCCGAGTCGATATAGCCATGTCTGTCTGTTCATATGAGTAAATGGATCTCAAAGACTATAAGTGCTCAAGAGCTGAAATTTTACCAAAAGATGCGCATGTGAAGATTTTCGATTTATGTCAATATCTGGCCCCTTCCTCCTGCAAGAGATTTTCGCGGTTAACTTCTGTTTTTGTGAATTTTTAATGTCTTCATAGATATTCTGTTAACCAGAGTGAAGAAGAATCCAACAAACTATAGAACATAAAAATCGGTCCAGCCATTCTTGAGTTATAAATGGTGCAACTAATATAACTTAGGTTTATATATATAGAAATATTCCAAAAGACATAACCGGCATACCTTTAATGCTTTAAAAAAACCAATTCCCATTCAATGTCGATTTTTACTGGCGTTGTTTTTTATGGTGCAAATTAGGAATAAAATCGAAATTAAATAAATAATATTAAAAAATTGTTTTATGAACCAAAATGTGTCCGTTTCCTAAATTTTATTGCTTTTAAATATAAACATATAAATCAATTAAAATAAATTTTTTGTAACTCTCATAAAAAAATAAAAATAAATTAATTTTTCCTTTATTTTCTTCAATTTTTTAAGACTTTTTCATATGGTAAATATAAATTAAAAGTATTGTTTTTTTTTAATCTAATTTATTACACATTTATAAAATAATTATACAGAATGTGCGTCTTATATTAAGAGTTCAGGCTTTAAATAACTTTCCTACTTAAATATCAATGTAAAATTGTTGTTATTCGAGATTAAATACCATTTCTTATTATATAAATTATTAAATTAAATAAACATAAACTTATAAATAAATTTAATGAAAAGATTTATTTTAATTCATATATTTATTTTTTTATAAAAATTTTTGGAAATAAAAATAAATATTTAATTTTATAAGTACACTTAAAAAAAACACAATATATTTACACCAAAAAAAATAACCAGTGTTAATTTGGAAATTTTAATTAGTTCTAATTTTTTTGACAATAGTCAATTTCAAAATTCAAATTTTTTTTTGCTTATTACATTTTTAGTAATATACAAAATTCTAAATCTTGTAGGCAAATTTAAAAAAAAAAATTAAAATATAGTTAGCCAATTTACACAAAACAATTACAGGTTAAATTAGAAATTTTTATTAACTCAAATTTTTTTTCTTAAAAATATTAGTCGTTTCTAATTATTTTTGTTACTATTGATACCTATAAAAACAATTTATTTCAATTCTATATAAAATATCGGCCACGATACCCTTGGGTTAGCGACGATCCCTGAGATCGTGAGTTCGGATGCATAGTCCACTTTTTCCTAATTTTCGCTATCTATTCAATATCCTTATTACTTATTCCCGTTATCGGTATCACAAAGGGTCTGTTATTGACCTAAGTCAGTTGGGATGCTAAGTTCTAACCTACCTAAATACTTATATAAATCAATGAATATCAAGGTAATAATATAATTATCTTCAAAATTTTTAACTTGAATTTAACATTTTCAGCGTAGTGTATTTCTTAGTCGTTCTACTCAACTTTAGCTGGCACACTTTCTACAAATCAGTTTGACATTAGTTAGTCATAACTTTTAGCAGCAACTGTAAGAGATACTCTCGGTTGTCTGTCCACCCGCAAATTGTTTACACGCGACAAACTTGTCAGTTTTGTGCCGGTTGATAAAATAAAAAAAAAAACATTAAAAAATATTCCAGAGATCCCAAAAAAAGGTTAGCGACTTTTGTGGATCTCCGCTGAGCTTGTTGGGCTAGGCTCGAGCCAAGAGCAGGTAATCAGTTCAAAACTCATATAAATAAATACTTAAATTTAGTGCAGCCCTGGGGAATTCTGCTGGCCGTGCTGCTTTGCATACACACGTATACGTAATAAGTTGGAGCTCGTCGTATCTTTGAGGCTAATCATTGTCAAATACAAATATCATAAAACAAGAGATTTCTAAGAGCAGCTACCTAAAGCTTAGTGAGATTTAGAGTAGAGCTATGTGTAATAGATCTCGAGAAGTATTAGGTTGGCGCTGAAAACTTAGCGAACTTAAGGAACTTTTTGAGCAACCCATTAGAGTAGCTATATAGGCTAATTGGGCGCCTCCGTCTTACTTATATAGTATATATACCATCTACACTGCCTTTTTGTTTGTTTACAAAATTTCAAAGTTATTTTTCGTTGAATTTTTTGAGTGATTCTTTTGGATTTATTTTTATGGTTTTTATTTAGTGTGTGGTATTTATGGTTTATGACCCTTTTGGTTGGGTTCAGCAGATTTCTGTAGTCGAGTCGAGGTAATTTAAGCTTATGTAGGCAATATTTTGTCTTCTTTTTTTTTTAATTTGTACCAGTTTGTGCCACTGTGCGCACCGTTATTTGTTTTTGGCTTTGGGTTATAAAGTTCACAAGTTGTCAAAAATTTGTTTGCAAAGAAATCAGACTTGGATCTCTCAAAGTTATCTCCTCTGCGCGTCACTTGCTGGGCTGTTAACACATTTTCAACATTGATGTGGTTGTTGTTTGGTTTGGATTTTAGTTTCGGCTTTTTTTTTGGTTTATGGGCAAACTCGTTGACGGCGCTGATTCAACAAATAAACAAACTCAAAATTTTTCACCTATTCAGCCAAATATGTCTATTAGAATTGCGGGGGAAAATTGAAAATAGACGCTGACGCTTTTGGCCGAAAAAAAAGTGGCTACAAGTTTTTTGGTTAAATAACAATAAAAATCCAAAGCACACGCATTTTGTATCATGATTGATGTTACGAATGATTGCGAAATGGCATAAACATTGAGCTGCCCGCAACAACAACAACAACAACAACAATCAAAACAGCTGGCAGCTTCAATCAAAATCAGCTGTCAAGCCAACACACACACAGACACACAAAAATGTTGCAGCCACAACTGAAGCTGCTACAAAGTTGAGTTGAGTTGAGTTGACTGATCTACTAGTTGCAAGCTAGTTGCAGTCGTACTACTTACCTACATACTTACATAGTATCATATACTATATAGTAGGTACTTGCCACTTTATGTGGCATGGCTGGTGTGGCTGTTGTGGCACTTGGGCAACGCATTTGTTTGCACTATCAATGGCTCATAAAAATTTTATGGCCAATGCGAGCAAACGCAGCAACAATTCATTTAAGTGCCTTTATTTTTTTAATACTCTATAGAAGGGGTATATGCGTTTTGTGAGAAGTGCTGAAGTTCTTATTTATAGGCAACTTTGGGAGAAAGAAAAGACAAAACGCGGTTATCACAAAAATATTATATAGTCTGGATGGTATAGCATGTCATATAAATATGGGCTAAGTTGTCACATGATAAATAAAATATTTATTTTTTTCTTCATATTTTATTTCCGAACTGTCAACAAGACAAAAAAACATTAAAAAAAAATTAATTAAATTTCAATTTTAAATACTAAATAATATTTCATAAAATAAAGGTATAATAGCAAGTTTCTACTGAAACCTTTCTTGGTGTTCAAAAAATATGACTACAAAATTGTAAGCAAAAGTTGAAATTTATAATAATAATAATAAATTCCGTGATCCGGGCATGAATATTTATAAAAAATATTTATGGGCTCAAGGATATAAGAATGAGCATAATTTGACCATGATCCTAAAAAAATATTTCAGGATGCGAAAAAAATCCGGCAATACTTTGTAAAATGAGCAGAATTTATAAGATGAGCTTAATTTGTGCATGATTTTAAAATTAAATTAATTAGGGAACTGAAATGAAAATAATAATTTCGGGATCTGGCCAACAATTGCCGGATTCATATCATTTCATATCATTTCATATCATTTCATATCATTTCATATCATTTCATATCATTTCATATCATTTCATATCATTTCATATCATTTCATATCATTTCATATCATTTCATATCATTTCATATCATTTCATATCATTTCATATCATTTCATATCATTTCATATCATTTCATATCATTTCATATCATTTCATATCATTTCATATCATTTCATATCATTTCATATCATTTCATATCATTTCATATCATATCATATCATATCATATCATATCATATCATATCATATCATATCATATCATATCATATCATATCATATCATATCATATCATATCATATCATATCATATCATATCATATCATATCATATCATATCATATCATATCATATCATATCATATCATATCATATCATATCATATCATATCATATCATATCATATCATATCATATCATATCATATCATATCATATCATATCATATCATATCATATCATATCATATCATATCATATCATATCATATCATATCATATCATATCATATCATATCATATCATATCATATCATATCATATCATATCATATCATATCATATCATATCATATCATATCATATCATATCATATCATATCATATCATATCATATCATATCATATCATATCATATCATATCATATCATATCATATCATATCATATCATATCATATCATATCATATCATATCATATATATCATATCATATCATATCATATCATATCATATCATATCATATCATATCATATCATATCATATCATATCATATCATATCATATCATATCATATCATATCATATCATATCATATCATATCATATCATATCATATCATATCATATCATATCATATCATATCATATCATATCATATCATATCATATCATATCATATCATATCATATCATATCATATCATATCATATCATATCATATCATATCATATCATATCATATCATATCATATCATATCATATCATATCATATCATATCATATCATATCATATCATATCATATCATATCATATCATATCATATCATATCATATCATATCATATCATATCATATCATATCATATCATATCATATCATATCATATCATATCATATCATATCATATCATATCATATCATATCATATCATATCATATCATATCATATCATATCATATCATATCATATCATATCATATCATATCATATCATATCATATCATATCATATCATATCATATCATATCATATCATATCATATCATATCATATCATATCATATCATATCATATCATATCATATCATATCATATCATATCATATCATATCATATCATATCATATCATATCATATCATATCATATCATATCATATCATATCATATCATATCATATCATATCATATCATATCATATCATATCATATCATATCATATCATATCATATCATATCATATCATATCATATCATATCATATCATATCATATCATATCATATCATATCATATCATATCATATCATATCATATCATATCATATCATATCATATCATATCATATCATATCATATCATATCATATCATATCATATCATATCATATCATATCATATCATATCATATCATATCATATCTATATCATATCATATCATATCATATCATATCATATCATATCATATCATATCATATCATATCATATCATATCTATATCATATCATATCATATCATATCATATCATATCATATCATATCATATCATATCATATCATATCATATCATATCATATCATATCATATCATATCATTTCATATCATTTCATATCATTTCATATCATTTCATATCATATTCATATCATTTCATATCATTTCATATCATTTCATATCATTTCATATCATTTCATATCATTTCATATCATTTCATATCATTTCATATCATTTCATATCATTTCAAATCATTTTAAATCATTTCATATCATTTTATTTATTTTTTTTATTTCAATTTAGAATATTTTTTATAAAATAATATTTTTTTATTTTAATCTTTGATTTTTAATTATGACGACAAAATAGGCATAAAAGGTGGCTAGAAATAATTAATCAATAAATAAAAAAAAATTTTTAACATGACTTTTTATTAACTAAAATTATCTTTTGAGCAGGACTTTTCTTAAGATCCCGAAAATGTATCATTAGTAATATTTTCCATTAATTTTTATAAAAAGATGGTATAAATCATTTTTCTAAATTCTTAAACTCAAGTTTTTAGTTTTGGAATTATTTCAGTTGAATATAATTCAGCTTTTATTCAATATTTTTATTGTCATCAATCACAAAATATATATTTTCTTTTAATCTTATATATATCTGTATCTTTCAGAGTGTACTCTGCCTTCAATGATATGTCCTTCATTTATCTGGGTAAGTCCAAAAATGAAACTATCAATTATTTTTATTATAGAGCTACTTTATTAGAAGACTTGAGCTCGTAAAAATGCATAATACATTAAAATTTAAAATATGTAATATAATTTGCATATATTTATTATGAAAAGTAATTATTTTTTTATGAATTTATTATTTATTTTGATTAAGTATTTAATTAAAAAAAATTATAAAAAGTAAGACGTTGAACTCCTAAAAATATATTTATTTTGATAAAGAAGTTAATTTATTTTATAAAATATTTGATTTATTTTGATTAAGTGATTGATATAAAAAAAAATTTTTAAAAATTAGAGCTACTAGAATCAAAAGGCTGAAATTTTTAAAAATGAAAATTATTTTTTAGATATGTAAAATAATTTACATATATTTTTTTTGATTAAGTAATTAATTTTTTTTATATATTATTTTGTTTATTTGGAATTAGTAATTAATATATAAAAATATACAGTTTCAAAAATAAATTAATAATTACTTAATCAAAAAAAAATGCGTTTTCTATTTTATATATTTTAAAAATGTATTTTTTATTTTTATACTAAATTTATTTTATAATAGCGTTGCTAAATCAAAATTTCAAAAGTGTTTTTATGACTCGCCCGAATGTTCTAATAGAGGAAATATTAAAATACTCTAAATATTATTACTCTAAATTTAAAAAAGATATAAAAATAAAAATAAAGATAATGGATAAATAAAGTCGCAAATTTACGCAAATATGACTAATAAAGGTGAAATCTGTGAAAGTGGATTCGAGAAGTAGAAGAACAGCTCAAGGTTTCTTGTTCATTTTTGTTACGAAAATATATTGTTTTATCGGCATTTTGCAAAATGGCGATAAAAAGATTGTCTCATAAGTGAAGTGATATTTTTTCCCAAATTTTTAAGAGTTGTTTATGCGTTGTAAGTTTTTATTGGGATTTAAAAAAAAGCTTTCTAAAAATATAATTTAATTGAGAGATATACGAAATTTCTCTTAAAATCTGTCAAGTTGCCAACTTACTATAGAAGACTTTGATGATTTCATATCTTTGATCTTTCAAACGGTTTTTAATTGAGAATTTTCATCTTTTTTTTTGTTTACTACTAGTTTGCAAATAGTTGATTGTATTATCGTTTAAATAATTTTATAAAAATTACTGACTATTTTTGGATAGATTGGGAAAGTTCCAAACATCGATTAAAACGCCGATTAGTCGTTTTATTGTTGCAATGTATCGGAATCGAAATAGAGCAGTTTAAAAATGTCTCTATAAACTTTTCGTGAAAGACTTCTTGGGCAAGAGTATGACAAGTTTGGTTTCGAAAAGTTTAGATTTTCATGCTGGCAGTATTTTTCCTTTAATATCGTAATTCTCTTTAAACTTCAACTCAGCTAAAATAAGCCTCAAGAGTCGTTGTTGTTGCTGTACTGTCAGTTGATTTTTTATTTTTTGGTTCGGGGAAACAATTTTTGTATTGTGGCGCAGCTTAAATAAAGAACAACAAACAAAAACGTCATGTTATGAGCTATTAACGTAATTGGAAATTGGCATTGAAGAAATGGAGCGATGCGCTACGCTTTAAGGCACTTACGACTGACTGTGGCCAGTTGCTCCAAGTAGCAACAACATTCCAGAAAAGTTCCCACAGATCTTTAATATACTCGAAGCACTTTATAAGTGAGTACATTGTAGAGAGTACATAGCCATGTGTCTCAATGGACTGAAGACTGTGGAAGATTGTGGAAGACTGGCGACTGGTCGGTCGATTTGGTGTTGTAATTAAAAACGCATAAAATCGAAACAACAAAGTAGCTACAACAAATTTCACAATATGCTTCATAATTCAATTGTTTTTGTTATTGTCTATGCACCGGTAATAAAATTTTATTAATTTTGTTGTAGTTTTTTTTTTTAAGTGTATTACACTAAACTAAACTTTCGCTCGTGTTTCTTTTTTTTTGGCAAAACTTAGACAAAATTTGTGCGTTAGTAGCAACAAGCTTAGGCCATATTTAAATATTTTTATTATTATTTATTTACGTTTTACCACCCATTGTTTCTTAAACAATTAAAAAAAAAAAAAATCAACTCTTTTTTTTTGCTTTTTTTGGTTTTTTACGATCTTTTGCGCAGCAATTCACTTGATTTACTAGGCAGCTCGAGTAAATCTGCGTTGTTGTTGGGCGCTGTGCAACACTGCGAGACTGTGTTGACAGGCGTGTTGAAAAACGGACAGTCAGCGGCGTGGTAAAAGAGATTTATGCTCATTTTGTCAGACTCACTCAGACTCACTTCAAGCTCAAAAATAAAAATCTTCGCTCTTTCTTTCTCTCTATGAAATGATTTCGACATAATTTTTGTAGTTTTTTTTTCGTTTTACTGGCTACAATAAATTAAGACAGCTCTTGGGCGAGTTTTTGAGAGATTTTTCGAGAAAGCTGATGAAAAGTGCAAAGCTTTAATTAAACCCAGACAGAAAAGAACTCAAGACTCAAACCGAGAAATACAAATACTACAAATACAAAACAAAAACAACTCGTAAATTGGACTCATCTTGGATGGTAGTGTTGGGCTCGAGTCGATCAAAAACAAAAGACCGCAAGGACCACCATCGGATTCCAAGCTCTGAGGTCGCTTTTAATTTTGCAAGAACAGGTTCCTCCAGGTAGCTTTGTCTGTGTGTGTGTGTGTGTATGTGTCTGTGTGTGTGCTGCGGATTAAGCGATTAAACAAATTAAAACAAATTACTTTTTTGCACCCACCACAGCGTCTTGAAACCCTGAAAATCTGGAGTGTGTATGTGTGTGTGTTTGTGTGTGTGATTGTGTGCGTGCTGCCATTGACTTGGCCATAAAAATTAATAACAATTTTCGAACTTGGCGTTAATTTAAAAAATGTCGCTTAAGCTGCAAGGATTTTTCAATAATTTAGTGAAACGTTAAATATAATTTTTTAAGCAAGTATTTATATTAAGCTGTAAGACAGTGAAACCTCTGTAAAATGAACTTTTTCTTAAACAATTTTGGATAGAGGCATACAAAAATGTTTAAAATTAAAATCTATTCATAAATTTAGATTACAAAAATTTGTGAATTTTAATTTTTTTATATTTTGTATATTAAAAAAAACGATTAAAATCAATTTAGGAATATAAAAAAATTTAACACAAAAAAATACTTTAAAAAAAAAGGATTTCAAAAGTTTTTAAAGAAAAATATTTTTTTTTAATTTTAACTGGAAAAGTGTTGGCCCTACGTCAATTATTTAAATTTGTTCTACATTAATTGCATTTTTTAATTAAAAACTAAAATTGGGTGTTTGAAAAATTAAGAAAAAAAAAATAAACGCAACAAAATAATTAAAGCAAAAAAATTGAAATTTTTTTTTAATATAATACAATGTGTATTTAAGAAAATAAAGCATTTTTTTTTTAATTTTAACTTAAAAAGTATTGGCCTTATGGCCTTATCCTCATATTTTGTAATTACCACAGTGCATATCTTTAAAAAAAAAATTTAAGTATTAATTTTATACTATTATATTTTAATATAATGCAAAAATAAAAATTACTTTTTATATTTATGTTTAAAAAATTGGGTTTTGGACTTTCGTCACATTCAATAAATAAGATCAAAACTAATATGGTACAGTAAAATTTTAAAAATATATCTCTTAAACAAAAAAATAGCTGCAAATTAAAAAAAATATATTTTGAACATCCTATATAATTATAAAATAAATCAACTTATCTTATATATAAAAAAAAGTGTATGTCTGTTTGTATGAGGTTGGACGCCAAACCCTTTGTCCGATTTCAATGGGAATTTTTTTAAAATGTTCAGAAGCTTCCTGGGACGCGAATAGGCTATGTAATATCATTGGAAAATTTACAGAAAAATTAGGAAAATTGAAAATACTAAACACGACAATTTCATTTTCCAATCAATTTTTTTTTTTAATTTAGGTTGGCATTGTGTACATTGTCAGATTAACTAATATTTTTAGTTAATTGTTTTTGTCGAAAGGAAACACAAAAATTATAAACGTTATAAATTTTATTTTATTGAGGCATACAAAATTTCATGAGAATCGGTACAGCCGTTTCGGAGGAGTATGGTAACTAACATTGTGAAACTAGAATTTAATATATAAGAAGAAACTTATGTTTTACGTATTATGGGTGTTCTCATGAACGAGTCGATGAATTTCAAATCTGATTTTTTGCGTGTGTTAGAGGTCAATGCGGAAGATTTAAGCCTATTGCGATGAGTTTGTGTGAATTGGTTCGTGGGATTGTGAATATTTGTTTTTGTGTGAACATACTCCTCCGAAACGGCTGGACCGATTCTCATGAAATTTTGTGTGCTTATTGGGCAGGTCTGAGAATCGGCCAACATCTATTTTTCATACTCCTAAGAGATAAGGGTTACCACTCCTACCATTTTTTTTTTTCATTTATCGACTATACCTTCATGGTGTGTTCACGGGCGCGAAGTTAGCCGCGAAGCCTTCCACACTCCTGTTTCGTGGCTTTCGCGGACGGCGCGCTTACGCAATATTTTTCAATCTGTGGTTTGTCTTGACTGAACGTGAAAAAAAAAAGACATCCTGTCGCCATTATAGGTTGACATTATTAGTGCACGAAAACATTAATATCAGATACTGCTTACAATACCGAGAAGAAATCTACCAAATCTCCATTAAACATGGTTAAAATGTAAAGATGGCGAGTGGTTGAAAATTTTATGATGAAATTAATCCACTCATCGATCAATCGGACGATGTTTTCCAATCGGAAAGATTCCAGATCTAGACGAGCGAGCGAAGCGAGCGTGCCGGAGGGCAGCGGAGGCCGGCTAGTTGTATATAAAACAAATTTTTATTATAATTCACTAGAAATAAAAAAAATGTGCTAAACGTATTTTTGAAATTAAGTCGTAATTTTTTTCATAAGCATGGATCTGCTTATTATTTTTGAAAATTATTGGACTCTTCTTTTTTTGTTCTGCATCAGCCGGATCGGTGATCAGACACCTATTTTAACATCCTATATAATTATAAATTAAATATAACTTATATAAAAAATTTTATTATTAGCATCACTGGAGATTAAAAAAAAATTGATAAAAATATTATTGAAATTAGGGCTTAATTTTTTATCTATCCACTAATCTGCATTATTAGTTTTTCAAAATCATTGTAAGTTTGTTCTTTTGGATAGGGGATCAGCCACCTATGATATGTTATCAACAAAAAAAAATTTTAAATAAATTTAATTTTAAATTAATATATTCTAAAAGACAAATAGTTCTGATCCATAAGTGTAATACTCACGTTTGAGTTGATTTTGAACCAAGGGCAAAAAAAGTTGCAGAACATCTAAGATCACCCCAATCTTAGGAAATTCTTCCCGTAATTCTTTCTGTGTAGTTCTAGATATAAGTACATATAGAAATTTAATCAATTAATTGCTTTAATTTGCTTGCAATAAAGTTCAATCTAATAAATTAGGGGAATTTTTTTTCTATTTAAAGCAAGATTCTTTGGAAAGTTTTATTTCGGAACAAAAGTCATTAAATAATTCAGGGTCTTCATTTTCCGCCAAATCATGTTAATTTTGTACGATCACTGTATATTATAAGGAATTTTAAGGCAGCTATTAAAAAGGCACAGAATAGGTGCGTTGCTTTGTAATACACAATATAATTAATTGAATAAATATATAGTTATCGAGATAAAGCGTCTTGGGAAGTTACAGTAGATAAGCCCAATCGGTTCAAAATCCTACAATCTCTTAAAAGCATTTGAAAAATCGTCATCTGTGGTTTTGGTGATATATAGCTTGAAGCTGAAGTTAGATTCTCTCAAGGATTAAAAACTATTATTGTAAATGCAATCACCTTGTCTGCCTTTATAACAAAAATACAATTTGCAAGCCTTATATATTAATTTCGGGACATTTCGAGAATGCTATAGTCTAAGATTTGTAGAGACAGACAAATCTTGATAGTCGAAGTTCAGGCAAGACGGTCTTCTACCAAGCTTTTTTCTATGATACTGAGAAATAGGTGATGATCAAATTTCTTTTTCGGAGCCCTAAAATCTTTGCCCTTTTTGCATTGACGACGATAACTGCCATTCGATGGATAGAAGAAGTATGAACTCTACGATAAGATTGACCGAGTGACAAGCTATGGCAAAAAAAACAAATGGCCTCTTAACAGAGACTAATGACATATAACGATGCTGACGATATAGTCAGAATGCCTGATTTCCTTGTCCTTCGAATCCAAACTTTATTGATACCGAATTCAGAAATTTCGGAATTAGAGGCTAGGTGGAATGAGCTACCTTGTTCGGGCTCAAAATAGTGTCTCGTGAATGTTCTTTGTTTTTTCCGTCTGAGTATATATGGTCTACGTCCAATGTCATATATGGGCTCAATTACGTAATGGCACATAAAAGTCACAATTTAATCCAAAGCTTTGGACACTATTCAATTTAATAACTAAGCGCCGTCGCCTTCATATCCAAATGAGGCTCCTAGTGGTCAGAGTAATTCGAGGTATAGACAGAATTTTTTCTTTTTGTCACTAGTTTTGTCATTAGTCAATATATTGCACACTGTGTAGCGACATGAGAGATTTAGATATACTTTATAAACGATGACGACAACGTATCCATTTCATTTTATAGATATAGATCGATAACTCATATGCAAAGGTCTATTGGGAGATGATTAAGATATGGCCTGCCAATTGATACCCTATAGTCGATAACATAAATCGTGTACTACCGTAGTCTATGAATAAACTGACTGTTGGCAGAAGCAGAATATGGATCTGCCGCATAATTACTAATTATAATTTCTCTCGAACAGAATATTTATACTGATCCCCTCATATATTCTAGAACCGACTTATCATAATAGTTAGACAGGAAATGATAGCTTTCATAGTTGGGCAAATGACTTGATCGTTCATCTGCTGGTTATGGGTTATATGACGTCACAGCAGATTAAATGTGAACCACTCAAATGAAGATTTGGACCCGTAAGTATGTTTATCTGATCGGTCGTATTTTCTAAGCCGCTTATGATTATTTGACAAATGAGCTAACATATGGAGCCATCTTGGTCATTCAGCTGGTTATAGGCTATGTGACGTCACATGTAGTGCCGTAAAGAGAATATCCGGGGTCCGGGGGAAATCTCGGATTCTTACCCCTATCAGTTTTTCTTAAATCATGAAAACACGTATAATTGTTGAAAAGTGAGAGATCAACATAAAAAAAGTATAGAATGGATTTCTGAGAGAATTTATGATTTGATAAAATCATAATAATGCATTTCATAAAACTCCAATGCAGATCTAAAAAAACAAACGCATCTCAAATAAGTTTAAATTTTTTATCAACTAAGTTAGCCTTAAATATGCTTCACAAAAACCGTCAAGATGTTTAGAATTTCGCCTTCCGTGCTTTAGCTAAGGCGAAACCTTTTATTATATTATCAAAGTCGATTTTTCTTGTTAACTCAGATTCTAAATACAAAAAACTTCCCGAATGACTCTTTAAGAAAATCTTCCAGTTTTCTAGCTTCTACCTAGTTACTAGAATTGTATCTTCTAAATTTCTTTTATTTGATTAATTTTTTTTTATATTCAGGATTGTACTGCAAAAATTTCTAGACAAATTATATCGGATATGACTAATGACAATATAGACTTGTAAAATGAAATTCATATTCAATAATTAGTAATTTCAGAATATGCACATTCTCATATTGTGCCCATAAAATGTGAATAATGCACATCCAATGATTTTTTTTCCCCAAATAATTACAACTTGTTCGTATTAATTACAAAGTCATTCACATAATTTGTGCTCAAATATTTTATGGCTGTGTGAAAAATTATGATTTGATAATGAAATCGCAAACCGGAAACTATGACTGTTAAAGGAATTTCACTTTTAGTACACTGAAATTTTTCTATAAACCACAAAGCTCTTATGAAAACAAATGTAGAGTACAAATGATTTATTATTAAAAGAAATACATCAAAAGCAAGCACCAATTGTTTCGGAAAACTTTTCTAAATTTTTAGACTTCAAATTTATGTGTCAGTTCTGGCGAATTCGCTTTAGCAAAGTTCCACTGTATTTGCTTGCACTCACAGCTTATGATGAAATTTTAGCTGGTTACGATTTTTTTGCCAGCTCATAATTACTTTGTATAATTTCCATTTATTTTTAATTTTTCATATTTTACCGAATTTTTATTTTTGTTGGAAGTGTGGAAGCTTTTCCTGCTTAAATGCTAACCAACAAATTATGCTGCTCAAATGGCAATTATATTTAATGTTAATGTTTTGTTTATATGTATTATTTATGCAGTTTGAAGTTCATTAAAATTATAAATTTATGAGAGCAGGAATTTCGCAAGTAACTTTCAAATTTATGGCAACTTTGTTGCTTGGAAACAGTTGCGTATACGCCGCGTTGTTGTTAGTTTATGGCTAAAGCGAGCGAGCGGCGTTATAGCCAAAAAATATTGCGCATACGCCAAGTGTGAGAAAATTTTAGGGAAATTTAAATATTTCTTTTAGCACTGAAAAGTGTTTATATAGTCAAAGTTATTAAAGAGTGACTAAAACTGCATTAAGGCTGGTTTAGAGCAGTTTGAGTTGACTTATAAATCAAGTTGTGGTGGTTGTTGTTGTTGTTACTCGTTGTTGTTGTTGTTGCTGTCAATGGCACTTAGCAGAATGCGGGGCATGTGCTGCATGCGTTTAACTTTAACATGACAAACCGCAAACCTCATAATACAACAACCACAACAACCAAGAATACCAACAACAACAACAACAACAACATTGTCAGGTTTTTAGTTGAGCAATAACAACTACGACAACAACAAAATTGTTACCACAAAGTCACAGGCCTCAGCAAACCACCAGCATGCCACAAGCTGGGTTCAAGTGCTGCCACGCCTCCCCTCCCCTGCGCTCACTCTACTTTAAAAACAAACTCTGCAACTGAGCAACGATTCATAATATCATATTTCACTTCCTTCAGGATATCATAAAACTTGGTATATATATTTTTTTTCTCCTCTTTTTTTTTGCATTGCGTTACGTTGTCAACATTTATTGAAAAGTCGTGCCGATTTTATAGCCATTTTCACTGGCTGTTACGGAGTCAGAGCGCCACAGAGTCCATAGTTCCCCGACTTTGACTTAGTTTTATGGATTTTTATTTCGCAGCTATTTATCTCGCTTAGTTGGTATTTTGGCGTAGATTAAGTGCACTAAATACCCACTAGAGCTGGGACTTTTGCCTGGAATGGAATGGAAAAACGATTTGACTCCCGCAACGTGCCAGGGCTGGGTACTTGGCTGGGGACTGTCTATGAAAGCAATGGTCATAGTCCGGCCTGCAGACAAGCCACAGACGGGAACGAAAATTGCTTGGATTGTAGAGGAACAGCAACGAATGTGAAAATACCTTACTATCGACTACAAAGAAAAGTAGTTATTGACGTATTGTCGTTGTGACTGTGTTCTTTTTTTTTTGACTTAGACGTGGCCGCTAGATGGCGCAAGCAAGCTGTAGTCGGTAGATGGCGCCAGTATGATGTGTTCTCACTAAGTATGCCTGTTTTTCGTTTTCGATTCCTATTTTTGGACTTTAACAATGTAGATTATTGGTCATAGTGTGACATTTATGAATTTTGCGTAAGCCTATTGAAAATATTTTCTCAATAAGGTCGAACTATAAGGACATTACTGCATTTGTTTAGCCGGCAAAACGAAATCAAAAAAAGAATTCATATAAATTTCGTAACATATAATTATTATTTATGTCAAAATTTTATACAACATAATTGTAATATAAAAAGTTGGGTTTGATGAGCGAAGTGTTGCAAACCCCTATTTTGTAAAAAAAAAAGCTATAACCAATATCTCTAGTTTACAAATTTAAGGATCATCGATGTTTTTAAGTTAATTTTCAGGGTCGAGAAACATGGAAATGACGAAAATTTTTTTTCTTAAACACTGTTTTCGAGATTTTTTGAAAAATATGCTTTTGGACACACAGCTATCTCGTAAATGAAATTTTGAAAAAAAAAACTTTAATTTTCGACCATTTTACAAAGTTACAAATTTACAGTATGCTTTCCTTCTTAATCAAAAACAATTTAAAAATTATTCGAATTCCACGAGAATAATTGAAAAACTTGTTTTCGGAACGTAGCTTATGATAAAAAAATTGTCGTCATTTTTATATTTCTCGACCAAAAGTTACCCTAAAAAGTATTTTACGAAGACAAAAAGCTACGTGGAAAATTGAGATTCTAGTTTATAATTATGTCAATAAAATTAAGAAGATTAATTTAAATTTTGCGAAGGACTTAAGCTTAACTTTGTAATAATCTTTTGCGAATGCTATTCATTAATTTCGGGAATAAGATATATGGATGTTTCTACTCCATTTTGAATTGAAAAATTAATAAGTCATATCCATAAGTTGCATAATCTGAACCAAATTTTGCTGAAAATCATTTATTATTAAGATATTGATAGGCACCGTCTGGACTCTCCCGATTTTATCATCCAGGAAGTAAGAATCCAAGGGCGTCAATATTGAAGAGATATCAAAAAAAAAAAAAATCGATGGTAATCGATTATTCGTTGGTTCCATGCGATCGGTGCTTGTAAGTGCCGGAAATCCTTTGGGGACATTATTTTTAACATAATTGCTAATTAGCTTAAAGAATCGTTTTTCCGAAAAATCTACTATGAGTGTAATCCCTTAGTAAGTTTTCTCCAACTATTACTAGTTTTTGAGAAATGAACAAGTTCGTAATATTTTAGTGTTTCCGTCTTGACGCTCCTGACTCTATCTCCAAAAAATGAGAGTCCAAGGGCGATAATATCCATTGTTGAAAACAAGCAAAAATAATCGAAGGCAATCTATAATTCGTAGGTTCCATGCGGCCGACGCTTATAAGTGTTGGAAATCCTTGGGGACATTATTTTTAACATAATTGCCAATTAGCTAAAAAAAAAACGGTTTTCTAAAGAATTCTCTATGGTGTTATCCCTTAATAATTTTTCTCTAACTATTACTACTTTTTGGGAACTGAACAAGTTCGCAATATTTTAGTGTTTCATTCTTGACGTTCCTGACTTTATCTCCAGAAAATAAGAGTCAAAGAGTTAATATCCTTTTATTGAGAACAAGCAAAAAGCGTTCTGTCCTATGGGAGCTGATTCGGAAACGGGTTAATGATGTATAATCGAGGTAAAAGAAATAATTCAACATGGCAAAGTATTCTTCATCAATGAAAGTCATCGTCAGGTCGTTCTGCTTTCAGATCATCTATTGTGGAACGGTGCCAACTCCAACCAGCAAGATTTTCCGCTACAATGTAGACTCTACATATTGCTTTGGTTCACCTTAAAAAATGGCCTAGACCAAAATATCAAAATATGGATACTATTCCATCTTCATTATTTGCAACAATTTCGACAGGTTTAAGAGTGGATGTAGGCAGTCACGAATCCCCCAAAAATATTGGTAAAATGGGCTGACAGTTTTTTGCAAGTTCTGATATATATTCACTTCCATGAGGAACCCTCCCCATGACCAAATCCTGGTTCCAGAGCTCCCTGATATTAAGCAATAACAGCACCTAACATAATCTGGTACAATTTGAAAACCTGAAAATCCCATTACTGCCATCTCTAAAAACAAAGATCACATTTTAAATATGTAAAAAATAACAGCGTTGACAGGATAGCAAATTTGACCACTTCAAGAAAAATACAGCGTTGCCATCTTACATAATTGAAATATTTTATTTAATCTCTGTGCTGCCACCTTTTATAACAAAGATCAGCATTGCTAACTAACACAATTGTCATCTTTAATTAATCCCCAGTGTTGCTACCTTTCATAACAAAGATCACATTTTAGGTAGGTAAGTGGGTAGGTTATGGCGGAAGTTCGGCGTCCCAGCTCACCTAGGCCAAGAACAGTTCCTATGTGATACCGACAATGGGGATAATGCAATAGAATAGAAAGGCAAAATTTGGGAAATATGAAAATTTCGAACCCGCAACCTCTGGGATGATAGTCTAGTGCACTCTCGCTAGGCTATCGAGGCCTCTCGATCCCAATTTGAAATAAGTAAAAAATAACAGAGTTGCCAGCTAACAACAATTTGAACGCTTCAAAAAAATTTAGCGTTGCCATCTTAAACAATTGCTTTCGAAGTTTTTCTCCCTCTCAGCACAAGCTGGCCAACTTCTTTCTGTCACATACGTTCTTATTATTTTAAGATACCCTTTGACTTTATAGTTCAATTTTATCAAAAGCAGAAGACGACGACGGACATTGCAGAGAGTCGTCGGCAACGTTTCACTTTGCCTGCGTCGTACGCAAATAGCATAAAGTTGCATTCGTTTATTTATGAGTTAATATACATGAATTATGACATCAAAGGCCCCACAGCAGCGCGACTCTTGGCCAGGAGTCCTGAGCTAGAAAAACGAAATGGACTTGTGCCGCAGCAGCTTTGTTGGTGGTGGCTGAAGTCCAGGCTTTGGGCCAAAACGAAAAAAAACAACCCACTAACAAAACGTTTGTTTTGACACGGGCGGCCGCATATAGTCATCTAACGGCGCCCCTTAATTGAGTTTATATTTTTTGATATTTTTTTTTTGATTTTGCAGGTAAACTTTAAATTAGACCACACGCAGGTGTGGCCGTTGCCACGTTGTTGATGTTGCCGCAGCACCGGAAACTCCATGTGAAACTGTGGCCACACTAAAGCTCTGTAGCTCTGGACGCAGCTTGAGCCGGCGGCCCCTGATCATCGGCTCGGCCGTTGGGTTCAGGGCTTTTATTTTCAAATAAAATGGTAAACTTTATGACTAAACGTCAGGCAACAATAGCGCAAACCGCTACAACCAACAACCAAAGAGCCAACCAAGCAGCAACAACAAAGACAGCAAACAACTATTACCAAATTTTTCGAGCTTCTGTTGTTGGGAGCATCTCTTGCGGTCTGGATGGTTGCTCTGGTCAATACGCCGGCCAGTCAGTCAGTCAGTCCGACAGTCAGTCCGACAGATCCAAAGGCAGCTCCGAACTTCTGTCTACCTTTTTTGGTATTTCTGTTATTGTTGTTGTTGTTGCGTGTGGCATGTTGCCATTTGTGCTTTACATGTGTTTTTCGGCTTTTTTAAAAGCTTTTTATTGTTTCAGTGTGTGAGTGTGTGTGTATCTGTGTGTATATTTGTATCTGAGAGCGCGCTCTACTTTGCTCAGCAATTAGTTACAGTTGGCGGAAGGAAGTATTAGTCAGTTCAAGGGCAATGTCAAAACACGCTTGCTCACGAATTTCGTGCATATTTTTCACGAAATTCGCACGATGAGTCAGCAGAGTAACGCAAATGATGACGTCGTCAGTTTGTGACGCATGCGTTGCTATAGAACGGGTTTAACGATAGTGACTAGTTCGATTTTTATCTATATAGATTGGCTAATGGGAACAATTAGGGCCCACCCTTAAACTTACTCATATATATGAATAAATAAAAATTAAAATCAATTTAATTACAGTCGATAAGTTTAAAACGATGTTATCGGGAAGAGAAACCGGTTCGTTAAAGGGCTTCTGACTATAATTGAGCTTCATTTTAGTTTTTGGTTATAAAGAGATTTTGATACAAACGGTTAACGAATTTCTCATAAGGAGGAGCCGGAGTATTAATCTTGGGATTAAGAAGGACTTTATGAAAACAAAACGGTTCGTCAGCGGTTTTTCCGATTGATTGATTTATTCCTTGAAAAGGTTGCTTTAGATCAGATCTTATGATCACGGAACTTTTTCATAACAAGTAATTTAGATCTTTTCGCGGGAGACTTGGGCTGACGGCAGCCCCTGTGGAAACCCCCGGTGGCAACAATGGTTTACGGATGGTTCCAAAAGTGAGCAGGGTGTAGGTGTTGGAATCGTTAAACCCAACACCAGAATCTCTACCGCAATGGGTATCTGGCCCAGCGTCTTTCAAGCGGAGATTCATGCCATAGAGATCTGCGTCCTTAGTATCCTTCTCAAGGGAACTAAGGTAGCAAACATATGCATTTTTTCAGACAGCCAAGCTGCTATTAGGGAATTGTCATCCTGGAGCATCTCCTCCAGGATGGTTAAAGAATGCCATAACTACCTCCAAACCCTGTCCGCCCGGAACAAAGTCGTGCTATGTTGGTTGCCTGGACACTCGGGAATGGATGGTAACACAATCGCTGACGATTTAGCACGACAGGGTGCCTGCACCCTGACTACATCTCCTGCGCCGTTTTGTGGTATTGGCTGGTCCACAATCAAAACCATGATAAACAAATGGGCTGCAGGAGAACATAGGAGATACTGGTTCTCCCTTCCGGGGCTTCGTCAAGTTAAAGTGCTTGTCGAACCTTTAGATGCGATCAATAAAAGGTCTTGGCAGAGCGGACCTAAAGCTCCTGGTAGCTTACCTATCTGGTCACCACACTGTTAGTTACTATCTACAGAAAATTGGCCTATCGGACTCTTCAGAGTGTAGGCTTTGTCTAGAAGACGATGAAACCACTAGACATATTCTCTATGACTGCTCAGTGCTGGTAAGGGACTGAGCCTGTCACATGGAAAAGGATCGGATTAGGCACTTCCCACTCAGGTCAATACCAACAAAAGATCTACTGCAATTCATGCGGAAAGCCTTTTGCTTTAATTTAAGAATATGGTACAAAAGACCTTTTGGTCGGTGTGTCCCAGTGTCCCACCTCTCTGTGAGGAACCCTTTAAGGAAAAAAAAAAAAATACCTTAACCCGCTATTTAGAATTACTAGTATGATTCTTGGGATTGAGAAAGACTTTATCGAAACTAAACGTTTCGTAATCGTATCGATATTTTCGGCCGACTCTCAAGAAAAATCGATTAATCGCACTATATAATGATAGGCAAATTTGAAAAAAAAAAAACAACAGAGAAACAAACCAATTAAGGTAACATGCATCTGCATCCGAAACAATATTTCCATGAAAATGTTCTAAACCTAAAAATCTTAATTCGAGAGTGATTGGAATGATTTTTAGCACAATTACCCCTAAGACAAGAAATTTTTTACTATTGTATATTTAAATGATCTAAGAAAAAATCCGGCTAAGGGTTTTCCCAGTTGCTCTGGGTATTATATTAACATTACAACTCCACAAAATTATAAATAAAAGAAAAAGTGAAACAAAGTTGCTTTGAAAAAAACTTGAACTTAAGTCATTAGAAAAATATTTTTATTCAAGCTAAAATCTCGAGCTAAGCAGACCGTGCGAATAAATTCATATTTTGAATAATAAAATTTAAAGTTCTGAGAGTTTTTGTTGTCGAAAATTTTAATCTTATACAAAATGAAGTTCTTTTCATTTATTATTTGCGTTACCCTCTTTATTGGGATGTCCAATGGACTTGCAGGCATGTCAGAAAATGGAACTTCCAACTCCGTCAACTCCGTAATCGACTTGGACAAACAAAATTGGGAACTCATGCTGGAGGGCGAATGGATGGTGGGCTTCTGTGTTCCCTTTATAAAAGACTGCTATAAATTTTATCGTACCTGGAACAAGTTTGCGTACGATATGAAAAAAAAAGACCATAAGATATTCGTGGCCAGCATGAAGTTGGATTACTCTAATGAGTTGACAATGCGCTTTGGACTCCAAGAATTGCCAACTGTTTTGCATGTGAAGGATGGGGAGTTCCGTAAGCTACCGGCTGATTGTACATTTACATGCACATCTTTCATGCAACTGGCACAAGGGGATTGGAAGAAATTTAAACTTATCCCGTCCTGGAAGAAACCCAATTCGTATTTGGGTCAAGGATATATGTATTATTTTGCGGCCATTGAGCTTCTATATCAATGGAACTTTGGATATGAAAGCGTTATAAAGATAGTTACAGCTGCTATGGTATTGTTTCTGATCATAATCTGGGGAGCCTTTTATAAGTTTGTGCGCTATATAATACGAAAAATGGTGGCGAAAAAAAGGAATACAGGATTTTGAAACAAGACTATTTTATTGTTCAATATGTTATTTTAAAATTTTTTTTTTGTTAAATTGCGTTTCAAATACAGCCTAACATGATACATCTGGGATAAATAGCTGAAAACTGAAATAAACTAAGATTTGTTAATTTGGAAAAAAAATAAAAGTTAAATGGGTCAAAACAAACCAGCTTCTTATATCTTCATTTGATTTATAGGGTTCAACTATATTCTGCTCTTCTTCTTCAATCCCCAACTGCTATTAAGCGTCGGGGTAGCCTCGGGATATCCATCTTCTCCAATTAAGTCGGTCCCGGCTCTCTCTTCTCATCTCTGCCAGGGTTCTGCCCCTCATCCTTACCACATCCTGGATGGAATTTTCCCAAGTTTTTCGGGGTCTTCCTATCGGTGTATTGCCTTCCGTTCCCATTTCCAGTACCTGTTTGGCTTTTCTTGACTCTCTGCATATCTCTCCTGGTTTTTCCTCCGACCCTTCGTACGTATTTCATTTCTGTTGCCTGAAATTTACTCCGATGATTTTCTAATAGCGGCAAACACTCGGTACCGTACAGTGCTATTAGTACTATAACCGTGTTGTAAACCTTGAGTTTTGTTTTAGAGCTTATATCTTGTTTATCCACTATTGTGCTACTTATCTGAAAGTACGCTGAGACCGCTTTCTTTGTCCGGCTTAGCACTTCTTGGTCTATTTTTTCCTTACAGTTAACAATGGTTCCGAGGTTTTCATAGGATTCAACTGTCTCTAATTCACTGCCGTTGCATGTTATATGCAGATTCTCTATCGAGCTATCCTCTTTAGAGATCCACATTACTTTGCTCTTGGTTATATTGACCTCCATTCCCTTTCTTTTTAGATTGTTGGACCACTTTTCTAATGCATTTCGTAGCCTTTCCGGATTGTTTGCTATGATAACACTATCGTCCGCATATAATAGGAATTGCAGGTAGATGGGCTGAAGTCTCCAGTTCCCAATCTTTGTTTTATCTGTTTGCCTCTTACACGATTTTGCTATTTCATCCATGAATAAGATGAACAGTAGTGGGCTAAAACTGTCTCCTTGCTTTAATCTTTTACATATTTCAAATACTTCAGATTTCTCCCCCTCTAGTCTTTCTTTCCCTACCTTTAAATAGCGTTTATCAGTCTGATTGGAACATTTTTAGTTTTTAGTGCTCCCATAGATGTTGTCTTGGAACACTATCAAACGCCACTTTTAAGTCTACGAACGCTAGGAAAAGACCTTTCCCCTAAGCCATCCATTTTTCCATAATGGCTCTTAAAGTGAAGATTTGGTCTTGTGTTTGTCCACCCGGTCTGAACGCTGCCTGCTGCTCTTCTAGGTCTTCTTCTACTACTCGCCTAAGTCGCTTTTCCAGTATCTTGGTATATAACTTATACACTGTAGGTGATAATGTTATTGGCGGGTTTATCTACATCCGAAACTTAAAGGCTGCTGGAGGTACAAATGAATTGTTCATACTCACTATACGACCTAGCTTAACTCTCTAGAAATCCAAACCCACAAAAGCTCATCAAAAAATATCTGTCATTGTCAAGGTTAAGACCCAAACTTACTTCACATTTTCAGTTGACAAAATGCAACAAGTCAATAACCAAAAAAGAGTTGTTAATGAGAAATGTCAGTTGTCAGTTTTAGTTGGTCATAACCCCACAGCTCCAATTCCAGAGCCAATGCAAAGCTCATTTCGCTAATCGCATCAATAAAGCTTATCAAGCTCACCAAGACCCTCCGAAAAAGGAGCAGCAAAAAAATGCGCTTAAGCGTGTTGATCGATAAATTTGCACAGATCAGCGCAGTTCAGCGTACAAAACGCACAAAATGAAGTCATCTGGAGCATGGTTGTTGGTTGGTTTCGAGTCGAAGACTGGACAAGATTGCATTAAGCGTTGATGTCCAAGTTGAAGCTGCCGCGCTGACGAACGCGCTTTGTCAACGTCAAAGATTTCGCGTGTAGTTCGAACCCTAAGCCGACAGTCAATGGCAGCCCTAGACCCCTTTATTATTATTATTTTATTTTGTTTTTTTGGGACAGCTGAGCGACATTAATGCCAGTTGGCAGCCTTGCTGAACAAATTAGCAAAAATGTCGAACGATCGGGCGATTCGAGCAGATATTTCAGCGGTTTGGCTATCTTTGTTGATCTTTTATAAACGTTCTATGATTCAGCAGCGGTAGCTGGTCAGTTAGACAGTCCAGCGGCTTTTTTTGTTTTTGGATTACGCAAGACTGATTCGGGAACTCTCTCAAAAAAAAAAATAAAATATACGGCTTTTGTTTGTTTGCGGTTGGCTCATCATAATATTTGCGCATGGCAGATCTAATCTTGATTTTAAGGGTTTGCCTGTGTATTTTGCGCATTTTTGACATTTTTATGGGGAAATTGTAATTCAATCGTTTGACCACAAAAAAGCCAAACCCCAGTGCATTTTGTCTCTCCTAACGATGCAGCTTGTCAGTTTTTGTGGTTACCCTACAGCAATGATTGCCAGATTCGGTTTGACAAATGCGGCAGCAAGTCGCATATGAATTTCAATATTTGTCAAGCAAAAGTGTCACAAATGTTTAACAGTTCGCTGCACGACTTGAGAGAGCTACAACCAACCCAACAGTTCTACTCAGTTCCAAGATGCGACCGCCAACAACAAAGGCACAGCGCAGATTACTTAATTTCCAAATTGGCCTTAATTCACGCGCCAAAGTGTGTTAAATTGCCGGACCTGGACCAACATGCGGGGGCGCCTCTTCACCACACTCCACCATGCTGCTGCTCACTTCGCTACACTCCACTTCACTCCACTCAGCACTGTCGGCATTTGGCAATCAGCACGCCACCAAGGCACCATACCACACACTCAACCAAAACCGAACCACAAACAAAACTAAACAAAACGTCCGAGCTTTTTGCATATGCCACCCGTGACTACCTGGCCATGCTTCATGCTCCCCACAGAAACCCCAAGAGTTGGCCCAACCAAATGTTCGAACGTCCAAACCTTTTGCATGGCCAATCAACGCCCTGGGCGCTATATCTGTATCTCTGTGGCTCTCTCTCTGTTTGTGTTGATGACTACTATCAGCGCGCAAGACGCATCCTGCCGCACCAACCAACTGCCACTACCATGATCGTACCAAGTGTTTGTGGCCACATTTGCTCAGCCGGAGGTCCAAAACGAATGAAGACGTTTCGTGACTGCCCCAGCATAAGGTGTTCAATCCAGAGATCTCTCTCTTTTCACTACACTGGGAGAAAGAGAACTGTACTTGAAGGCAATACAAAGAGTTACTAAGATGTTTTAGTCCTGACAAGCATAAGTTAGGTCGCTTTAATGGCGCCCAAAAGGGGGCGTCAGGCGCACATAAGGTCTCCAATCCAGAGACGTCTCCCCCAAAAGTAATAGAGCACAGAAGAAGGCTGAGGTCAAGCTTGAGAAGCTTATTCACCATGAGCAGCGTAAAAGGATCGACGAAGCTATTTAATAAGGTTTACAAATAAGTTTATTCAGGGCCGTAGAGAAAAAATCTGGCCTCGGAGGGAAAATGTACCGTACTGTATGACCTGCTATATGTATATATTCGGACCGCCAAGCGGCTATTAGGTCCCTAGTTTCGATAACTTCGAGTATGAAGTCAGTGAATGACTGCCGCTTGTCTCTAGGGTAGATGGCTGAGCAGTTTTGGATTCAGATAGGTCCCAGGACATAGGGACTTTGAGGGAAACTGCATTGCAGATGAACTGGCTAGAAAAGGAACTACCAGCATCCTCCTTCAAGACAAGGAGGGCCTAGGTATACCCATAGCCAGCTGTAAACTCAGAATCGCATTTTATCCGTTTTCCGTGCCATCAGGGGTCATTGGTTGGTAGGAAACCACGTATCCAGGTTGAATGCTCCCCACCATGACTTCTGTAGAAGCTGTGGCGATGAAGAGAAGCTGGAGATGGTGGAACACTTCTTCTGTCACTGCCCTGGACTGGACAGTAAAAGATTTAGGTTCCTACAGTCACACTTTCTAGACGATTTATCTCAGCTCTCTGAACAGAGTCCAAAATGCCTTTTAAGGTTTATTCAGACAGCCGGATGGCTTCCCAACCTTTCGTAGGGGACCTCTCAAGAGGGGAAGAGTTGTGAACTAGCTCTCTCTAGCGGTAGCGCAACAGGCCTATCCTTGGCCTAAGTGAGTTGGGACGTCAGTCCCAACTGCCGCCCTAGCTAATCCAACCAAGACAGGTCTCAGATTAACTCTTACCAGAGAAGCATTGTCTGGTGGTGACTATCAATTAGGGTCCATCCAGCGAATGAATTTAAATTACACATTTAGCTTGAATCAAGACAGTACAAGAGTAATTATATCGGGCCCCTGAGAAAATTTAGGGTCGGGGAGATTCCACAATTTCCTCAACCTCTCGACGGGCCTGAACTTAGCTCTTACCAGCAGGGACTTCGGCAGAAAAGTAGGGTCCCGTGGTGACTATCGATAACAAACATCATAGCCAACTAGACCATCACTTTCTTTCAGTGTACAATCTGGTCACTCTATATACTTTTCATGCTTATTATTGAACTCAATTTTGCAGTGCATGTAATTTGCTGTGCCTTGAATTTGGCATACGGATTCGTTGCACCAACTCAAATGTGGCCAATCTAAAGCGCAAATATTTGCCATCCCGCCAGCCAGCTAGTCAGCCAGCCCAGCCAGGACTAGAAGTACAAAGATCTTAGTTTCTTAGCAAAGAAGAAGTTTCAAGTCTGCATTATTGCATGTCGCTTGACTTCCTTCCTTTGGTAGAACGTCATGTGTGATCTGCGCACGCTTCAATGGATCGCCAATGTTCGAACGGCGATCGAATAACCCTACAACATAATTAATAAATACCATCAACATTGATTAACTCAACTAAGCTAATAAAATCATTTGTCATACGCCTGGACTGCCTTGGTTAGTCAGCTATGGTAGCTAGCTAGATGAGGATCGTTGTAGTGGAGTTGCTGGCTTGGAGTTTTGTGGAGCGAAGTACATAAAAATCGCGTGACTAATTTTGAAAATTAAAGCCAAGCGCAGTGCAACTGGAGCGGCAACTGGCAACTAGCGTGTAAATAGCGCAAAAATTAATCAGTGCAATGGCAGTAGAAGTGGCCAAGGAGTCCAGTTGGCAATAGCTGCAGCCACAGTCAAGAGTTTCAGACGAAGACAACGATGACGACGACAAGATCGAGAACAACAACTACAATGTTGTTGTATGAAAAATCTCGAAACACGCACTAACAAAGCAACAAATTGAAACTAAATACTTTGAGGCCAACAACACAGGATGAAGCCAGCCAGGAGCTGCACTGCTAGACGACGAAGAAGTATCTGGCTTAGAGATATCACCGATCGTTCTGGCCTGGCGTTGCTCATTTAGCCTGAAATTGTTGCAATCAGTGCAGTGGCCAAGCGGCAGTCAAGCATTGCTTTTAATTGCCACTGAAGAGAGAGATGAAGCAGGAGCGAGCGACAGAGAGAGCGAGTGAGCGCGAGCTTTTGTGGCATTTGGAAAATGTGCAACACGAGAGCGTCCAGCTGTGGCCAGCTGAGATAACTGCAAAGCCAAATGCCGCACATGCCGCACAGCAGAGACCCGGAGACAACGACTACGACCATGACTATGTGACTTTTGTCCCATGCGGAAATTGTTGTTTATCCAAGTCCGTTCGTCAGCGTTTGCAGCTAGATTTTGTGGCAAGAAAGCCAGAAAGGAAATGCCTTAAATCAATTAGTTGAGCACTAATTGCCCCAATACCTTGTGACATATTTTGCAAGTAAAGTGTATTGGGTTTTGGAGTGCGCATTGGCCAACCAGCACCTGTTGCCCGAGACCGAGACCGAACCCGGCAAACCGTTGCAACGTTTTGTGGCAGCCAACCTACACTGGCTTAATCTCTGCGCGCAAATTCCTTTGTTTGTTGTTGTTGTGCTGGTGGTTGTCTCCTTGTGTTGTTGTTATCTTTCTCACAATCAAGGTGCTCCAGCGAACTCCACCGACAACTACACCGCGTTCTTTTTCTCATTTTTTTTTTCGTTATTTTTTGCTGCTTTTGGTTATTCAGCAAGTGCAAAAAAGTGTCTCAAGTGCTTGAAGCATATCAGCGAAAGGAAGTTGAGTTTCTTTGGCACTGGCGGTTCCGGGATGGAGTGTAGGAGAAAATGAAAGCGGTAGAGCCCAGCCTTATTTAAGTGCTTTGCGATTATGTGAAACTTAGTGTAAATCTTTAGATAGCAACAAATTTACAGATTTGTGTTTTAAATTTCGGTGCAAAATGTGAGCACTTAATTGCTTTATGGGTGACGATCGATTCAACGTTATCTTATGAGTTCATGGATTTGTTGGTAGCCTCAATTAAAATAGATTAAATGAAGTTTGTATATCCAGCCTAGCAACCTCTTTCCGGGATAAAGCCTGGTGTAGGCTCGTTATAGACCTTTGACGCTGTATGTTATTCCACATGGCTAAGTCATTGCCGTCATGAACATTGAGAGCTCCGCTTTCTATTGAAGGCTGAATTCGTCGTACTCACTGGGTGGACTTTCCTTGATAAAGAAGTCCTTACTCATTAATTGTGATAGAAGTGCCGGAACCAACACACGTTCCGTATCCCTACCCTCACCCCATTATCACCTCAAACACCACCTCCAGGAGCTTCTAATACCAGGCATGAGTGATAGAATACTTTGGATTAAAACTCTTTCAAATGATATATCAGGCTCATCAAGAGCTAGTCTGTACCGCAGAGTTTGGCATACATCGGTCGCACCTTCGAAGAAAAATAAGCACATGACTTCATATGATACGATCCCGGGGTTTAGGCTACGGCTACGGCTTACTTACCCTCTCGGCTTCCCTGATATTTAAACTCACGATAGTAATTCCATTTACAAAGATTTCACCTTCTGACCTAAAGTAGTTAAGTTGAAAACAATCACGTAAGAATAAAGGACAGCCAGATAAAGGAAATACTTTCCTGAAACTCAGAGTCGAAAAGACGACTTGATTTGATACAATTCATCCAGTTCGTCCATTTGCATTCCGCACCCCTACCCTCAACCCAACAGCACTTTAACCACTAGCTCCAGGAGCTCCTAACTCCCTGGCCCTATAGGAGTGATAGAATGCTTTTGCATCGAAACCCTTTCAAGTGATAGATCAGGGCCATCAAGAGCTAGACTGCTCGCCGGAGTTGGGCTTGTATAGGGATCTCCTTAAAAAAAAATATACTGGTATAAGGAATATTTTACAGAAAATCGCAGCGCTGTGGCTCCACATGGTACGTTCCCGGGCTTTAGGGTTTCAACTACGGCTTACTCACCCTCTCGACGACACTGAAATATGAACTCCCAAGAGTTATCTCATTTAGAAAGATTTCACCTTCTTGCCTTAAGGTCCCAAGAAGACATTTCCTCAAGCTCAGAGTCGAAAAGACAACCTGATTTGAATTAATTCATCCAGTCCATCCATTCCCATTTCGTACACCTACCCTCAACCTAACAGCACCTCAACCACCACCTCCAGGAACGCCTAACACCTTGTCCCTGTAGGATAATCCACTGTCCCCTTCGCTCTTATTGAAGTTTTTTATTTCCCTTATTCTTCTCCGATAGTTGGGAAGAATTGTAAACCATTAGCTCAACTTTTATAAAGAACTTAAGATTATTTATGATAAATCAATTAATAATTAATTAGCCCACCTCACTCTTATCTCAAATCTCGAATAACTTTTTTAAGCCCGCAATTACAATGCTGTCGAACTTCTAGAACACGCAATTTAAGCTTTACTGCGTCACAAATGCTCTTAAAGAGCTACAAACACCTTTTGTTCCATATGTATTTTGTAAGGGCATACAAAACCAACAAAATGCAATAACAACAACAACAAACAATATAAGGTAAAAGGTAAAGTTAAACAAAGTTGGCGCAGTCTTCAAGACGGGGACAGGCGCACAGGTAACGATCGAGGACCAGGTCCAGTTCCAGGTCCAATGTACGTTTTGTGAAAAACTTGCGGCACGCAGCGAACAAAGGAGCGCGTTGATGTTGTCGATGATGAAGACGATGAAGACGACGACGAAGATGATGTTGGTCACAAAAGCGGCGATGATCGGCCACAGCCTGAACCCGAAAGCGCGCTGAATGAACTAAACCAACAACAGGAACAACAACTACAACAATAACAACAAAAGCTCTCAGACATCCGTTCCGTCTGTGAATTGTAGTGGGCAATAAGGCGCACCCCGCTCTGGACCGCGACGCCCCTACGCTTTGTATGTGCACCTTTTGCGCAAAACTGACGCCCATTGCGAGCACCTTTGGAATTCGGTGGCGGTGGCTGTGGCTGCCACGCAACGCTGCATAATGGATCCAAATGATGGGAAACTTTTTTGTAGCTCTGTACCACACTCAGTTCGTAAAGTGAGGTTCAACGCGGTTCAGCTAAGAGAGAGAGAGCTCTGAAAAATAAAACTAATTAGGCATAAAGCGCGTGTAATTATAAAATAAATTAAAAGCACAGCACTTTACTTATACATAACTACTACACGAGTACATATAGTACATACATATGTATGTGTACAATACACTGGCACTCTTATTGTAGCTCGATTAGTATTCGATTTATCGATCGATTTATTTCTTGCGTTTTTGTTACGTTGACCTTTTTGTAACTCAATTATTGTCTGTGCCTTATGTGTGCCCACCCAAGTGGCAAGTTCTTTGTGCCAGCAACTGGCCAACAGCCTCTGTCGCGTCTATGTCTGCATCTGGGTTTATGTCTGGCTCCCAAAAATGGTAATGTTTACATGCGTGTCGCCTTAGCCATTTATACGCTTGATGTTTTACAACAAGTGGCTTAAACACTTTTTGCGTGTTGTTAATTACATGGCCAAGTTCAGTGCGCAACTGTAGCAGTGACGTGGTCAGGGGGAATATGGGTGATCAGTTGTAACCCATGGAAATTATCGTGGTATGAATCCTACGCTCTAGTGCTTTTGGGTTAATATCCTTTTGAAAGGTAAATCAGAGGTAGACTGTTCTCGAGTTTGGGTTTGTATCTGACTCTTCTCCAAAATATATTTAGCTAGTGGTTAGCAATAGGAGCGATCCATGATCATGATCACGATATAATTCGATGTATGTAATATACTTTAGGTTCAAATCCTTTAAAGGATAGATAAGGGCCATCCAGAGCTAGACTGTTCCCCGGAGTTGGGCTTATATCGGACCCTCCTCCAAAAAATTGTAGCTAGTGGTTAGGGGGAACAGGAGTGATCAGTTGCACCCCATGGAAATCATCATGACTTACTTCAAGAACTATTCTGGGTTCAAACCATTTTTAAGGGTAGATCAGAGCCATCCAGAACTAGACTGTTCCCAAGAGTTGGATTTGCATCGGACGCTTCTGCTAGAAAAGTTAGCTAGTGACCCCATAAAATCCCTGGTCTTAAGGTTCCAGTTCCGGCTTACTTACCCACTCAACGACCTTGGAATATGGACTCGGGAGAGTAATCCAAAACTAGACTGTTCCCAGGAGTTGGGTTTGTATCGGACCCTCCTGCAAGAACAGTTTAGCTAGCGACCCCATAATATCCCTGGACTCAAGGTTTCAGTTCCGGCTAAGTCACCCACTCGACGACCCTGGAATATGGACTCGGGAGAGCAATCCAAAACTAGACTGTTCCCAGGAGTTGGGTTTGTATCGGACCCTTCTGCTAGAAAAGTGTAGCTAGTGACCCCATAAAATCGCTGGCCTCAAGGTTCCAGTTCCGGAGTACTCACCCACTTGACGACTCTGGAATATGGATCAAATTTATAAAGATTTCTCGTTCTGGGTGAAAAGGGAATTCGTTCCTCAAGCTCACAGTTGTAAATACAACGTGATTTGAACCAATCCATCCATTCCCATTCCATGGCACCTTGCAAAAATCACTCCACGCCACTGACTGACTGGCAACAACAACCACAGCAGACCTAGGCTTGGTAGTCGCTGAGGGACTTACTTGGCACATGATGATGATGGTGGTCCCGTCTGCGCATTGTCATTGCTTCCTGGTATCGGCGACACTGACTGCCGGTTGCATGTAACAGTTAACAGCGCAGATGATTGATAGCCCACAAAAGTAGTGTACCACGATAGCCTTAGTACCTCAGCTCTCTCCCCAGCCCCAGGAGCATTGCCGCTTTGGCCTTAATATTGAGACTGACTGACTGTTCCCAACCTAGGTCAAGTTTATTTGTCTAATCCGCAAAATTCACACGCCTAACAATTGCCACTTAATTAAGCTCAGTTGCAGGCGCATCCGTTGCTCATTTATTCCCAAATGTGTCAAATTTTTAATGGGTGTCAAAAGCCGGCACTATGCAGACTTCCATAGCTTTCAAAAGTTTTGTCATACCAACGCCTGCACGTGCAACGCATGCCAATGATCAGAGTGGTTCAGTTGCAATTGCCAAATCAAACAGCGCGCAAACGTGTGGCGTCTGCAATTACAAGACGCGGCAGCGGTAGCAACTGTGGCAGCCACATAGCCAAGTTGCAACAGTGGCAACATGTACAAAACATGACGAACAACAACTGTCATTGTCACATCAGCTGCAGGTACTTGAGATGCGCGCTGAGTCTACTTCTACCCGTTTTGATTTCGTATGCGTGCTGGTGGGGAGCATTGTGGAGCAGCAAACGTCTGCGTCTACTCTAGGAGTCGTCTCCAATGTACCCATTTTTGGTTGCGCGTGCGCAGTCAGCCCGTTTTGGTGCGACATAATCTTAATCCGCTCGTTAGTTTTATTTTATTGATTAGAGAGTTGTAGCAGTCTTGCTTCTGGGATAGACAACAGCTACATGGCAGACAACAACCAAGACGACAAAGATGATGATGATGATGACGACGACGGCAAAGATGACTATGACGACGACGACGAGGATGATGACTCTTTGGAGACCACAATTGTCGCCTAGCTGTGCCATATTTGCGCCAACCAAGCGGCTTCTAACTAACTAACTAACCAGGCGTAGAGAGTATGCCCCGGGGCATGGCTCTGACTGCACCTTTATTTTGCTACCATTATTTAGCTTGATCTATGAGTCAAGCGCATCATTTGCCAAGTCCAAGTCTTTCGAAGCGGCTTTCTAATTACAGATGACATAATGAGGCATATCGCTTGTAGCTACTGAAAATAAATTAGTGATGACAAATTCCTTCTTCCTTTGTAGAAAAGATTTGCGGCAAAACGGTTTTTGAGGTAGCTAATATATGGGTTTGGATACATTAAAATCAAATTCCTTGTAGTAACTGAAAATTAATTGGAGAAGACAACCTTAATAAGAGATTTGCCGTAATACGTCCTCTGTGAACTTCGATTGGTTCCGATACCCCAAAGTTACACTAGATTTATGAACCATGAAATGACTCATTAAGTTCAGTGAAGAGAATTGTCAGTTCCAACCAAATGACAAGTGCTTAGTAGGACAAAGGTAGTTAAAACAGGGCTCTAGTAATTAACCAAGATAGCTTTTTCTTCTTCTTCATGTTACCCTCTTCTCCCCGTAGAACATATGACCCAACTTTCAAAAGGCTTTAGAAAAAGAAAGTTAAGGAACTGATTTATTGAAGTCCAAAAAAGTAAGCAGACTCTCCTGCCCTCAATAATAAATGATATTGGCATAAGATTGTAAACTAATTCATACCTCAAGTATATTCTTAAAAAATATTACTGGATCATCCCGATTAGTAATCCTAGAGCAGTACTTTCCGAAACTATGAACAACTCTGTCGGAACATTATATGCTGTTCCAGCTTTCTGGTGTAGGTGAGTACCAAGAAAGGATTTCGGATAATTTTGCATCGAATTGTGGAGAAAATTACAGATCAACGTTTGTATCGCTCCTCCTCCTCGCTATTACCCACAATTGTAAATAACTTTTTAAACTGACCATCTTGCTCACTGAATGGCTATCATTTTTCAGTCTAAACGATAGGAGCGATTTGGAGACTATAGAAAAGATTTTTGACCGGTTTGAATAACTTAACATCGCAGGTTGGGAATAGGAGATATCATTTATATAGGAGGCTAAGCCATTTTACCATTCCAGCGACTTCAAACTTGGTTCGTGCATATAATAATAGGGTTTATCGACAAATTATGTTCACCGTTTTGTGGTATCTATCACCAATGGAGGACATTGGGGGCTCAACAAATCACCCACAATCTTGGGTAGACTCTCCAAAATATCAGAAGTAGTTGAGAAAAGTCGTTTCTTCATTAACAGCCCAGAGTAAGCTCTTTGAAAGAAGTGATATAGAACGAAGACAGAGCTAGGGAAAATGTTGCCTCTTAGTGAGACTCTTCCATAAATCGGGAGTAGCTCACTTCATGTGGAGGATTTCAGAGTCTCGGAGACAAGAGTAGTGTAGAAAAGTAGTTTTCCATTAAGCACCCCGGGTAAGCTAAGAGCTGAGGAAATTTTGTTCAATATATGACACAGTTCAAAGACAATTTTAGCGTTACTTCTTTGTGGGACCGTTCCATTAATTCGAAAGTAGTTCACCTCATGAGGGAAGAGTAATGAAGGAAAGAAGTTTTTCCATAAAGTATCCAGAGTAAACTGAGAGTTTACAAATTTTTGTTGAAGATTTGACGTACAGTGAATTTCATAATTATATAGGACACATTGTCTGTAGGATTAATGAAACCATCAATAAGTTTTTACAATAATTTTACCATCAGGAGTGGAAATTTATGTTTATATACCTTATAAATATGTGTGGGGACTACGCAACTACTACATTTTTGGCCAGCAAGGACGAATTGAGCGTTAGCGTTATATTTTTAATGGGTAGGAGAAACTCAACATCTTCACCGCTGGCGCTACATCTATAGTTCAGCTTGACCTTCGAACAATATTTCTCCAATAATCTCATCCTTGCAGCTTCGTCCCAGCTTAGAACGTTTAATTTTACCAGATCATCTTTCACTAAATTAAATCAGTGTGCCTGGATTAGTAGCCCAATTACTCTTCTTCCATCTGGTTGATTGACGCAGGTTGCTTTTAAATTTGGTTTTCGCATTCTCGCAACATGTCCGGACGCTCCTCAGTCATAGGCAGCTAGACTTGTGTCGTTGAATATCTCCCATAGCTGTTCGTTAATACGAGCTCAGTGATTATTAGGAGCTTTTCTAATGAGACCAAGAATTTGTCGTTTACATTTTGTCGCTGTCCTCCTCCAGGACGCCTATATCTGATATCCTCAGAGTCACGTCTCATATCCATAAATTAGTATTGGTAGGATCATTGTTTTGTATATCCAGAGCTTAGTTGTTAAGACGTGAATTAAGGAACGTAGGAAGCAAGCAAAATGTTGAGTTCGCAGTAGGAGAAACTACTAAGATTGTGGAGCGCCTTCCTTAAACTACTAAGGTAGTGGAGCCCTACCTCAATCGTGGAGAAAAGCGATAACTAATTCTATACTAAGTCGAACACATGGAGGTTGATGTATGAAGCATGCAGAGAGCGGAGCCCCTTAGCTAAATGTTGTTAGGACTTGGAGCTATATTTACCTTACATAATTTTAACTGTGAAACGATCAGATGAAATGGACCGATTAATTTTCCTACCAAAACTTCAACTAGTTATTATATAGTACATTTGTAACTAGTTACCTCACAATTTGCTGCTTTAATGTTCCACGATGACGATCAGCCATCAGCATCTCTCTTAAGCTTTTTAATAGATCAAAAGCTTCTGCTTATTAAAAAATCATCTTATCTCTTCACCTATACCTACACCTATAAGTCTAAAATAATTTTGCAGTATGCAACACATGCCTTCAACTACCAATGTAATCTTGCTCTGAGAATTTTTTTTAGTTGTGTCAAGCCCTAATAAAAAGTCCAGGGCCTGCCACTCCGCATTGATCCAAAACTATTTACTGATTACAGCTTAACAAAAGCGAAACAAAACTGTCATTCGGTCGACACATGTAGCGGGCGCTTATTTTAGTGCTGCGATCAGTAGCAGAAATCAGGATCAATGTAAGATCAGGCAGAGGGAACGAACCCGCCTTGGAACCAACGAACGAACGCCTCGTCTAGATCTGTCGCTGTCAGCATAGTTTGCAGCAATTGCATGTCGTCTCCGTCGTCGTCGGCAGAAACTTGAAAGTCGTTGCAAGTTGAGTTTTGCCGCTGACAGCGCGGAATTGTCGTTGCGGTTGGACACTTGTGGCATTGTCAAGACGTTCCGACGTTACGACGACGTTGCAACGTCGCTACGTCTTGGACGTTGTTGTCGTCCGGCGTTGCCAATATACAAAAGATGCAGCAACTGGGCAACTGTCCGTCGTGGCTGTCTGAGTTTTGTGCCCTGTTGCCTGTCGCTTGTTGCTTGTTGTTGGCTGCCCAGGCTGACAGTTTTTTGTTGTAAGAGCAGCAGCAGAAAAAAAACTTGGGAAACTGCCACTGAGCCGCTTAAATCAAATATTGAAATGCTTTGGGGCAGGGAGCTGCTGCTGCTGCTGTGTCCGGTGTACGGCGGCTTGACCCCGACGCATAGTTGCGATAGCCCCGGCTAATTGTTGCACACTTGAACCAAATAATTGCAAAAATGCCACAAGTTGAAAACAGATTTGTTTTTTTCAATGTCGTTTTGTTGTTTTATTTGATTTTTGCTTGTTTTGTTATTGTTGTTGTTTTTTGTTTTTTTAATACTTTACAAAAAAATGCTTAAACGTTTTGTTTTTTGTTTGTAAGCCTATTAATTGCTAATATAAATTAATTAAAAGTAGTTTTGACTTAAAACTAAATATAAAGGCTAATTTTTTTGTTTTTAATTTAGTTGTAATAATACCCTAACGCACAACCAAAATGCCACATAAATACATCGATAATATTTTAAACAAATATGCTATGTAAAAATTTCATAAATTCCAAAGCAACAAATTTGTATGCGCCATCTAGCGTGCAATTGTGGTACTACAAGCGCAGTGTGACCGTTTGCACTGAGCGGTACTAAGCAGCATTAACTTTCTACAGGCCATAGAAACTGCGCTTAGTTTTTAAACCCAACTACAGTGAAAACTGTCACAGTGCGCACTCACCACAGTAAACACTTTAAATGCTAGCCTATAAGTAGCTTATTATTTATGTACAAAGTCAGCTTTATAGTTTTTTTTATTTAAAAAAAATTAAGTACAGTGCGAGCAACATGGCGTATGCTTAACGTATATTTGCTTAGAGCAGCAAATATTGCAAGCGGCCTACAAAGGATCCAAGTGGGCTTTTTTTTTTAAGAATTTCAGTCTTTTTTTCAATGTTTTCGTTTAAATTTTTTTTTTACTTAGATCAGCTCCAAAAATTTTGCAAACTTTTTTTTATTGTTTTAACTTAAATTAGGGTTACTCACTATATAGTAGGGCTGGCTGGCTGGCTGTACGATGACATAATATACAATATTACTGCTTATATAACTAAAAACTGGGCATAAAAGCTTACACTTGAACTAAACTTGTATGGTTTATATATATATATATGGTATATACTATATATGTATATATATGCTTTGTAATACTGCTAAAAAGTGAGTAGCTGTGCGGTTTTGGAGCGGGGACGGAGCTGGCAAGAGCAATTGTGGCTGGTTTTGGGGTTTTTTTTTCAATTTTTTTTAAAAGAGGGTTACTGCTTTCTAGTAACTAGGCTAGGCTTAGGGCTAATAACAAAAGGCTAAGCGTAGACAATACATAACACACACATGCATACATACAAACTTACACACACTCACAGACACACACACACACACAGACTTAGAGCTAAAGCGTCGACGCTTACAAACACGTGTGTACAATTTTCTTCGTTCGACAGAGCTTACACTTGACCTCACAACACCAATGGAATGTGCAGGCACAACGTTCCACTACGGTCACCTCCTGGGTGCGATAGCCACGTCCACAGCACATCAGCTCACAGCCATCCACGCCCAATGATGTGTCATTACATTGTCGGCCATGGGTGCCGAGTATGCCTTGGCGAAGATTCTTCTCGCAAAAACTGGGCGAGTTCTCCAAATAGACAATGTCCTTGGGACCTGGCGGCTTGTGTTCGGGATTGTGTGGATTCAGCTGGAAGTGATATCTGAAGGGGGAAAGAGGTAAAGAGAGAAAATTGGAATTAGTTAAGGCTGTAAGGCTTATTTATTACGTCACTAAATATATAGTTAGAACGGAAGCATTTAAGAGAACTATCAAAAGCTAAGCGGCTAAATAATTATAAGTTAGGACATGAGGCAGAGATAGAAGTTAGACTAGGGGAGAGAACTCGAAGGGAACTTCCTAATGATAGCTCTTTCAAAAATCGGAGTTAGTGACAGAATATGACAGATACATGATAAAAAGTTAGAGCCATGGTGAATTGGAAAGGAATTTGCTAAGAAGTCGCTCCCAAATATCGAAAGTAGTGAGAAAAATAGTCTCTCCATTGAGAGCCAGAGTATGCTGAGTTAGAACAGAAAAATTTAAGGGAACTATCAAAAGCTATCCGTATAAATAATTTGAAGTTAGGACAGAGGCAGATATTGACGTGAGACTAGAGGAGAGAACGCTAAGGGAACTTCCAAATGAAACCCTTTTAAAAATCGGAGTTAGTGACAGAATATGACAGATACATGCTAAAAAGTTAGAGCTACAAGGAACTTGCTAACAAAACCCTTCCAAATATTGAAAGTAATGAAAAAAGTAGTTTCTCCCTAGAGAGCCAGAGTATGCTGCGTTCCGAATTTTTTTTTTCAAAATATGACATGGTAGGAAGACAGCGCCAGGCGAAATGAGTTTAATCGATGCCCTAGGCTCGTCTGGGAGTCAAGCATAGCAGAAGAAGCTACGAAAAATGGTTCCTCCGAATGTAACCCTTCCATAACCCAGAAGTAGTTCACCCTATGTGGTGTAGAAAAAAAGTTTCTAATATCATTTTGGACTTCAGAACCCGGAGTGTAGAGTTGTGAAGAAAAGTAGTTACTCCCTTAAGTACCAGGTGTAGGCTGGGAGTTCAGAATTTTTTTTGGAAGATATGCCATAGTAGGATGACAGTGCTAGGGAAAATGTGATTTCCTCGTGAGATCCTTCCATACATCGGAAGTGGTTCACCTCTTGCGGTGTAGAAAGTAATTTCTAATATCATTTTGGATTTCGGAATCCGCAGGAAAGAGTAGTGAAGAAAAGGAGTACCCCAGAGCCGAGTGCTCAGAAAATTTTACGAAGACCCTGCTAGGAAAAATTTTACCTCTTAGTGAGATCCTTTCATAAATCAGAAGTAGTTCACCTCATGCGGTGTAGAAAAATAGTTTCTAATTATTTTGGATTTCAGAACCCGAAAAGTAGGGTAATGAATTAATTAATTAATTTCCCAGAGTAAGATTTTTTGAATATGTGACGTACTAGGAAGAAACTGCCAGGCAAAATTTGATTCCCCAGTGATCCCTCCATATATCGGAAGTGGTTCATCTCTTACGGTGTAGAAAATTAGTTTCCAATGTCATCTTGGATTCCAGAACTCGGAGAGAAGAGTAGTTAAGAAAATGTTACCTCTTAGTGAGACCCTTCGGGGCTCCCCTTGTGGAGGTTCTTCGCGGAGGAAGGACGAACAACTCCTTGTGCAAAGATTGTATCGATATGTTATCGATTGAGTGATAATTGTTGCTGGTATTTCAAGTTGTGGGTCAGTTGAAAAAAAAAATTCTTGAAAAGCCTTGTTTCCAATCCAGCTCCATTCGAGGAAAGAGTTTGACTATTACCTATTGACTATTAGTACTAGATTAACATCTCCCAAAATGAGTTCCAATTCTTCATGAGAAGAAATGCTTTTTCAAGATTTGGAACCCCAACTAAGCTCCAAAATGTAATATGTAATGATCACGAAAATTTCGTGTAACCCTAACTCAACAGTACCAATAGTTTAAAGACCTCCATAGAACCACGATAGATGTCCGCGGCTTAGATCAGAGTAGAAAACCCAAACTAAACTAATATATATAGTAGAGTCCACTTACCTATTGTGTTTTCTGCCCAGACGTCCACGTCCATTGCGTGCACGCGCTCCAGCTACTGGCAAGCTATTGGGTGATGGCATGTTTGGATGATGTTGTTTGCTCAACAGCTCCGGCATATGATCATTGAGCATGCGTTCATCCTCGAAGCCATTGATGCTGGCGGGCAGGCCATTGCCACCGCCCACAGCATTATTGCTGGGCATATTTGGATGCGCCACGGCAACGGCGTTGCTATTTTGCCTGAGACTATTGCTGACTTGGACACGTGTGGCGCCATCAAAGCGAGCCTTGAGATTGTCGCCGATGACGCGGAAATTGGCTAAGCGCATCCAGCAGGTTTTAACCGTGCATGAGCCGGACATGCCATGGCATTTGCACTCCTGACGCATCTCAGCCTGTACGTGCTGTAATTGAAGGACAGAGAGAGGGGGGTCTTCATTAGTATGACTTTATTAGGTTGCTGGCCAGGCTGGCAATATGTTTTTCACTTAATTATTTTGCTGTTTTTTTTTGCTAGTATGTCTGTTGACTTGGCTGGTTGAACGGTTGGTTGGTTGGGGGCCCGCCTGCCACGTTGTTGCAGTTATTAAAAATCAATAAATGTTGCAACTTGCTGTGCGCTTGTTGCATGTTGCTTGTAATTGTGCAGCCCGATCGTACCAAAAGTAAGAAATCAACGCAGTTGGGGGGCCGCTGCCACACAGTACGCGCAGAGAGTGATACACATTGAGAGCAGCCCATAACAAGTAATAAAATAATAATAACACAGATGGTGGGCTTGATGTGGCCAACAACAGGCAGGAGGGACTGCAGCCAAACTTGGTAAATGCAACTACCAAGTATATTTGTATTTGTTTTTTTGGTAAGACAAAAAGCAGCAAGAGCGCGCTACTTTCTACGCCCAAACAAAAAAGGGGCAGCTCATTTGCATTGCTTTTGATCAAATTAAATTTTATGCACATAAAAGTCGCTGCGAACCACTGTGCGAGTGAACGTCGCATGCGCAGAGCTGTCAACGTTATAAAATACGAGCTACATGAGCGCAAACGAGTGCACAGCATGCATGAGTGTGTGTATCTGTGAGTATCTATGTGTGTATCTGTGTTTATCTGTCATCTGTGTGTAGGCATTATTAGGCACGCTTAACAAGTTAGCTGAACGTTTTGGCCAAACCAATTGGGCTATGGCTGGCACAATTAATGAGACACACATAGTAAAAAAAAAAACGCTCGAGCGGAAATGAACAGCAGCCGCGGACTTTTATTAACCAACAAGTCAAGCCAAATTGTCGTAAATTCATTTAAGACACACTAAGAAAAAAAAATTGCAACGAATTAAGAAAATCGCTTAGAAGTAAGTAAGGAAATAACCTACTTATTAGTTAGAAATATCTAACCACAAAGCTAGAACAAATTCCTCAGAACTAAACAAATATAATTCAGGTAACCCTCCTTCAACGCGGGGAATGGGTTCCCAAAAAGCAAAAAATCATCACTTAGTATGATTTGTCTCTAGTTTCGTACTAGTTCAAAATCTAAGCTTGATCCACTATCAGATTCGGGCTTTCTTTCATCGATTATTGGTTTGAAAAAATCTTCTAATGAATTTTGTTTGTTCTTATTTCGTAAATCTTTGTAAATTTCTTGATAGGGAGTTAGGCTGTTTCGAGGATTTCGTTTAAATATTTCTGCTCTATCTAAGGATCGTTCTCCAAAATTTATTCTTCCAACTGCTTTGCCATATTTAAAACTTTCTCGATACTTTTTAGTGAAAAGTTTTTATTTTCTACATCGGAAAGACTAGATTTACTAGCTTAAAATTGATAGTTGTCTTCATCGGTTAACGATTGTCCTGTTTCCTTTAAATAATTAAATATTTTTAGTGCTTTACATTCCCATCTAAAGGCAATCGTTTTTTCGTCATATCTTCTGGTCCACACCGTAAGCGATTGTTCCACTTTCTCTATTATCTTTGGTCTAGGACGAGCAGTTATTTTCGCCACTGCAGAGGATCCAGATGCTGCCGAACTCCTAATTTTTCATACGAATTTTTTAATAGTTCTTATTGTTGACTCATTTAAGTTAAATATCTAGCAATATTAATATTCCTCTCTTGATTTTGAAGTCGGTCCAAAATTTGTATTTTTAAATTAATGGATAAAAATTTAACATGCAAACCAACAAAAGTTCTTTGTGAGAAATGCCCAGTTCGTGAAAATCGCGTTGTAGGAGTAGAGTTGTAAGAAAATATCCGCATTTTGCGAAACGCGTTATATAGTTGTAGGAGGGTTACCTGTATATTTATTTGCTTTCCAAGAAATTTCCATTTCAGAACTTTAATAAATATTTCTTGAATACATTTTTTGGGTATTTTCTTAATTCTCGCGAAAAATTTGTATTACCAAAAAAAATATTTTGAGCTTTTAGCTACTTACCGCACGTCCCGCCTCATTATTATGCAGATTCATTTTCTCGCGAAGATTGCGTCCACGTTCGCCGGTATCCACAAACTCACGGCTAAACTTGAAACCAAAGCCAATATTATCCGAACAGCCGCCCCATTCCCAATCCCTGCACGCCCGCCACGCTGCCCGCCTGATGATTCGCTTGCGGGGAACGCGTCTGATGACTGTAGTCGCAGGTGCAGGATTCAATGGTGCCCTCGCTGCAGGCGCGTGCAATGGAATGGGTAACAGCGGCGCTGGTTATGGCATAGATGAAGCCCGTCTCACGGCAGCCTGCAAAGAGAAACAGAGAGAGGAACAGAGTGAGCTACAGGTTGGTAACGCTTCTGGGTGTCCACTTCAGCTGGTATACAACGAACGAACGTTGAGACAGCGACAAGACAAGATCTCAATCTGACTCAAGTGACCGTAGTCTAAAGAGCACAGAACTTTTTGAAAAATATTATATGATTTCTTATGAGTAATGGCACTTGTCTTCCAAAGCCTGGTCAATTATGACACTTCAAGTTATCACTGCCAACTCGCTGCCTGACACAGATTAAACGCTCAACTATAAATTCTTTCTTAACACTTTGCGCTGCCGAACTACATACATAGATACATAGAGATACCTATATACACATGTATAGGTATATATAACTAGTACATGTAGCAGATACCTTGGCCACCGTCGTAGACTCATGCGAGCCATGAGCTCTCGAGTGCTTCTTCTTGTACAAACTTAATTTTATTTTTAGTACTCTCATTGTTGTTGCTTCTTCTGCTGCTTCTTCTTCTTCTGTCTTTTGAAAGGCCATCACAGATAAAGAACAATGAAAATTGAATTTACATGTTGCAGATAATTTTTCAAGTGGTTCTCTCTGTCGCGCAGTCTTTGGGTTTAGCTGGATATGAGTAGTACCAGGGCAACCAAAAGACAACCAAACGACAACCAACAACAACAACCAAACAAACCCATACATAACAACAATAACCATATCTATCTATGCGAGTGTTATAGTTATGACTACTGTCTGTCTGTCTAAGCCGCTGCCGCTGCTGCTGCTGCTGCTGCGTCTAAGACGACTGACTGCAGGTAGCCGACGTCACTGAGCACAGTGGGACGAGGGCTATGGGCGGGTGGATTTAAATGTGATTAGAATTCTAAACGAATGCAATTTATGGGTGAAAAAGAGGAATGTGCATGAAATCTATTATTTTAATTTTTTTGTTTCAAAATTTCGATTATTTATTGAGTTATCGATATCTAAATATTTGGTAAAATTTTCTTTGAGAAGACAATCTCGTAAATAAATAGCGAAAACTGACTACTATGAGCAGATACATGTAGCTTTGAAAATTTCAAAAATAAAATTTATTTTCAATACTAGTAAACAATATTTTGACTAAGTATTAAAAATAAAAATTAATAATAATAATAAAATTTTTTTTAATATAAATAAAAATTAAAAGATTATCTGCCATTATCTCTACATTTAGAATTCGTTATGTTAAGTAGTAATTATTGAAGGATAAAGGTGATATATTTAATATACATAGATGAATGTATATTTATTGTGAAGAACGAGAAAGATTTATTTCGAAAATTTTTATATAGAATGTTGTTGGAAAGAATGTGACACTAGGGCAGGTCAATTTGCATGGAGCCAAAAAAAAAACGTTCTGGGGCTCACGGCGATTTTGATTCTTTGTGGTTTTCTGCTTAGAAAGTTGCTTAACTTTGCCCAAGAAACTATGGGTCTCAAATGAATTTCGAGTCTACCAGTTTTTCAAATTAAGTTATTTTCCAAAATATTCCAAAATCGACTTAGACATTGCATTGAAATGGCCACGAAAAACGAAATTGTGTCCTCTAGCCAATGGTATATTTAAGGGCTTTTGGGATCGAGGAATCCATTTTTTACATCTATTTTTAATTTTGAGCGCCTCCAGAGGGCGCTATAGTGTTTTTTTATATTTTTTTTTTCTTTTTTTTTAAATTCACAAAATTTTTTGAAAATTTACAAATATTTCACTTTTTCATAATACTCAAGCACTGTAGCAAATTTTATGAAGAATTTTTTACTATATTATATATATTTTTACTATATTATATATCTCCCATAGAATTGATTGGACGAAAAAACGTTTTTTGAACCAAATTTGTTGTTTCGTTTATTTGTAAAGAAGTTGGAACCAAATAAGGAATTTTAGAAAGTTTAAAGAGTACCCAAGCACCAAATTTGATCAGAATCGGGTGCCTATATCAATCATATAGCTCATAGGACAATTCGTGCAAAAAACGTTTTTGAACAAAATTGAAATGAAATTGTGAGACACATTTTGAAAACCACAATAGAGTTGAAATTATTTTGCGGTATAGACATTTTTTTTTTTGTTTTTAATATTTTTCTTTTTATATATTTCTATCGCATTAATATTTAATTTTATGCAGGAAACAAATATATTTAGAGTTTAGCTCAAATTCTATCTTTTTAACTGAAATTTGATTTATAAAAATTGTACAATAATTAAATTTTTATAATATTTTAATTTATATTTTTAAATAAAAGTGCACATTTCCTTCCTTTGTTATTAAAAGCGCCTAAGCTGCTTTGGGAAAGAAATGTATTCATTATTTATTAAAAAAGATTAAAAAAAATATTTCAAAAATATTGCTTAAATTTAAAATCATTTTTTTCTTAAGTTTAAATAAATATTGAATAAAAATTCATTTAAAGAATATATTTTTGATCATAATCAAATAGTACAAATATTTGTATCTAAAAAATTATATTTTCTTTTAAATCTATAAAATCTATTTCAAAATAAATATATAAAAATTATTTTTATTTTAATAAATATTTTTTCAGTTTCAATTCTGATTCTTTTTTTAAAAACACTTTTTTCAGTTTCAATTCTGATTCTTTTTTTAAAAACACTTTTTTTCACATAAAAAAAGAATCAGAATTGAAACTGAAAAAAATTTATTAAAAAAAGTAATTTTAATATATTTATTTTGAAATAGATTTAATGGATTTAACAAAAAAAAAAAATTTTTTAGATACAAATATTTGTACTAATTTTGAAAGGAAAAAAAATATTTCTGAATTAAAATTTCATCTAATGTTGTTTGTTTTAATTCTGCTTAATTTTTTAATTAATTTTTTCAAATAATAATAATAATTCATAAATATATTTTTTTAATGCAAACTTTGGTGCACTTTTAATTAACTTTTATTTAATATTAAATTTTTTAAATATGTAAAATAATTTTCTTTTAAGCACATTTTTTTCAAATTTAATTATGTCTTCAAATACTAATAATAAATAACAAAAACGAAAATTCAGAATTCAAAAATGAAAATTGGTTCTTAAAAATCATAATTTATTGTTATACAATTTTTTTGTGCAGTTCGTCTTCGAATGAATAAAAAAACTATTAATTATATTACTTGGTTAAGGCGCGTGGGAATTATATGCGATCCTTTTCTCACAAAAATTTCCCAAAAAATCCCTCACGCTAGCCGCTAAACAAACTTTCCCACATTTGTAGCAATTTTCTAGCACTCTTGCATCACTGTGCGCTATAGGTTCGAAACTTGGCTAAATACGCTTTATACGCGTAGGTGTTGATTGATGCGCAGCTGATTTGATTGACTGCAGCCAGCTGTTGATTGACAAGCAGCAGATATTTAGCGCGGCGCAGGAGGAGCGACTAAGACAACTTCCGTCAAGAATTTTTGCCGCTTTTGATTTGATTTCCCGGAATCTTATTTCAAGCTACGAAAAAAAAAATGCTCATATGCCACAAAATTTTCCAATTTCCAGTTAATTTGTGTTTGTTTGTTGTTGTTGTTGGTGTTGCTGTGGTTTGGTTTGGTTTACTTTTATTTTTTGTGGTAAATAATTTCACGTAAAAGGCCGACGGACAAACAGGTAAACATAGCGCCTGTTTGCGGTGTATTTTGGTGATGTGTCTGTGATAAGGTGTAGGAGTGACAGTAACTTTACTTTTTTTTTCTCTTGGTGATTAGCTTAACAAGAATTCGCATTACATGGGTTCTTTTTTCTGGATTTTTTTTAAATGGTGAATTGTGACTTTTGTGTGAAAATAACGCTGTGTAAATAGTTGGCAAATGTTTTATTTTAATGCGACAAAAGACATAAACCCAGCCGATGAAGGCAATTAAAGTGAAAGAAGCGGCAAGTGAGTCGTCGAAACGACGACGAAGAAGGCGCTGACGCAGCTGACAACAGGGTGTGTTCTCTCTATATATATGTATGTACCTATACCTATATACACGTTTAGTACATACAATATATATATTACGTCTTTATTAATTTGCTTTTTTGCCTGTTTCGTATTTTACTTTACTTTTTATAGCTTATTGTATTTCTTTATTTCCTTTTGTATTTTCACAATCTACTGCAAACAAATGACAATTACTCAGTGTGTGCCTGCAACGACGATATGGCAACGCCCACGTCTTGGCCCTGCCATATCATCAGCATATCAGCCATACATCATATGTGTAATCCGAGAAGTTTTATTTGGTTTTTTTTTTTGCGTAATTGCAGTGCATATTGCGCAGCTAAACGGATTTCCGCTTTTTTTGGCTGCTAACAATATATGGTGGGCGTAGGGGCGTGGCTGTGCGCATTTTAAAAAAAATTAAATAAGCAGTTTGAGCTGCCTAGGTAGTCAGGATCTAGCAAAGGGCTCTAAGCAGCTTAAGTCGAGAAGCGCTCAAAATCCAGAGCAACAGTTTAGGCTTAAACCTAAGCCCGCACGGCTGGGTTGCTGGATTGCTCTTCATTTTTTTTTGGACTAGTTCCCGGAATAGTTTAGAGTTTAATATAAAACCAAAGCCAGCCAGCTAGGCTGTCAGTAGGGGGCAAATTCGTTATGCGCCGTGTCAAGGCTCTCTCATGATCTCATCATGACTGCCAAATCTTTTCAAGACCTAATAGACGCTGCCTTGTTAAAGCGTAAAGATGTTCGAGTTCTGCCTTGGCGTGGCAAATTGACAAGGTGTCACCAATTAGAAAACAAGTTAGTTGACTTAATTTGCAAAAATGGTTAGAAAAAAAGATGCAGAAAAAAAGGCAGCAGCTACAGAAATTCAAGCCAAAAATGTCCCGCTGGCAAATGACAAAGTCATAAATTTGTGGCACCTCTGACAGTGGCATGAATGGTTCGGTTCTGCCTCTCTTGGTTGCACACAGTTTGAGCAGCAATGACTTTAACAAAAAAAAAAACCCCCAAGTGTTAATGGCTCTAGGCAGTAGGTGTTAATTAATGTAAAGGAGACAGAGACAAAGCAGTTAGGAGTCAGTCATAAAATATATGCACTAATGTCGGAGCCATAAAAACTATCTGATAACTCTCTCGAGGAGTTTGTGTGATGAAAGTGCAGCGATAAAAAGCTATCAATATACATTTCACCGAGACTGTCTCGTAAAATTTAAGCAGCAAAAAGGGCGCGCACTCTTGATAAGGTCGGTCAGAGGCCCGCCAATAAAAGTCAGCTGTCGTTGACGCTAGACGCGCGTCTAAAGACTATAATTTGGTCCTAGGCACAGAAGTGATAGGTTTTATTTTTTATTTTTGGTTAATATGTTTATTTAATGTCAATAAATTGGGAACTAGTGCGGTAGTAAAGGAGTGCTAGGGTGTAGGCGATTGAGAGTGAATGAAATGGCTCAACAGAAGAAAAAAATCACCCTTTATATAGATTGTAGAGTTTTTTTTTTGGCGAATCCAGGATTCGTATTAGAAGGGGTTAAAATATACAATTTTTGCCTAAAGCGTATGCTTAGAGGTATTCCTCTACAGACGCTTTAGCTTTAGAAGACATGATATCAGATTTAAAATCATAATTTGTCGGATTCGGCAAAGAAATTCAGCTTAAGTTCGATTAACATTTTTCATGCAGTAGCACGACTCGTCTCAGAGTTAATAAAATATATAATGTTTTCTTCAGCCTAGTACATTCACAGACGCTCTGGATAGATAAGATATCAGATTTAGAAGATCATGATTGGTCGGACTTGGAAAAGAAACCCAACTCAAGTTGGATTGACATTTTTCATCCAATCCGATTGGTATAAGAAGCAGATAAAAATATATTAAACATGTTTTAATAGCTATACAGAGCCTTAGAAGACATGATGATCAGACTTAAAATCATGTATTTTGGGATTTGGGGAAGAAATCCAGCTCCAGTGCGATAAACGGTAGCAATTAATTTAATGTTCTTCCTTCCACCTATAATTTCAAAGGGCGCCCCGGAAGGTTTAACTGTTTTACTCCAAAACAGAATAAAATCCTTTAGCAAATGTAGAGCTCCCTGAAGCCCAAAGGTGTGGGATACAAAAAGTTTCTGAAATGTTTCTTGAATTGCTTAGGAAATCTTTTGACTGTTACTGATGACATTTCATTCGCGAAGTGAGCGTCCAGAATTTTTAGTACCTGTTTTTGAAGTCTACAAAGTTATGAGGTGAAGGAAGGGAAAATATAAATTGCAGTTCCATAGGCGGTTCCACAGGCAGGAATGCGGGGTATCCCATTTTTAGATTAACAAGAATTCCCTGACTTGGCTATTTAGTCAATTTAATAATAATACTACTCCTATTATAATAGTATTAATTGAAGCAGTATAGTCGGAGTAAGATGCAGAAGTCATTTGTTGCAAAATTCTTTGGAACAAGAGGTGGAACCACGTGGAAAAAGTCCAGGAGTTCAATTTTTTTCGTATATATTTCCGAAGTGGAATTTCCTGTCGTGATGACAACAAATAATAAAAATGATATTTGTGGCAAATCTTTTTGGGGCCAGTGGTGGGATCCACAAAGACAAGTTCTGGATGTCCTACTTTGTAGACCTTTGCTTTTGACGGATTCCACAGATTAAAGGAGTGAGGGCAGGTAGCGGATCTCGTATTTACTCTAGGGGAAAAGGTCGCACAAGTCTTTCAAGCCCATTTTTCCAACTTCGAGGGGGGGTGGGTCCAGACCCGTAAACCCTCCTGTGGCCACCTCAGAGTGAGGGGATAAACTTTGTACCTTTTTTTCTGGAACTAGAGCCGCATCCAAAGGATAAGAGGTATATGGTTCCCAATTTTAGAATTATATTAGTTGTTCGAAGTGTCATATATAGTCAAGGGGTGAAGTGGAAAAAAATTTGAATAGTACATTTCCCGACATAGGGTTGAGTCTCCAAATTGTTTTTATCCAATTTCTTGAAGTCTTGACTTTGGATGCGCTAAGAAAGTAAGTTGGTAGAAATTTAATTTCTAGTTCGATTCTTGGAATCCAAAGTCAGATTAATGAAGACAAGTTTTGAGATTCAAATTAGTGCAAAGTAAAGGAGTTTAAACATTTCTAATTTACGATGAGTTTCTTGGAATTAGAGGCAGATCCAGTTGATGAAGCTAAGGGTTCCAATTTTTTTTCATTTGTTTCGTAGGGATCCATAGGTAAATCTGCTTGTACAAGATTTTTTTATACCACATTTATCCAATCTCTTGAAATATTAATTTTGGATGTGTTATAGAAAGTAAGGTGGTGAAAATTGTATTCATAGTTTGTTTCTTGGAACCAGAGTCAGATTCAAGGGGACGAATTCTATGAGTCCAAATAGTGTAAAGTAAACATAGAGATATTTTTAATAGTTTCTGATTTTACATTTTTTTGAATAAGCGGGAATCTATTTGGTGCAGTTAAGGGATCCCATTTATTTTTGGGATCTGTTTCCTTAGAATCTCTGTGTAACAGTCTGCTTGGATTATATGTTTTTTGACATCATCCCTATCCATGACTGTCTATTTTGTCAGTCGCCCCTGGGAGTTGTGTGTGGAGAAACTGGGACCTACAATTTATAGTCGAATTCGAACGAAAGTGTACTTAAATTAAGGGAGATCGTATGTAATACCTATAATAACTAATAATGTATTCTATTGGAACCTTTACCCGTATCACAGACGTATATACTATGCACTTAGTAATGTGAGTACATACTATACTACATACATAGCTGTTTCATACGTTTCAAATACAAGATCGTTTTCGCTAATTTTTTAAGGATTAACATGAAACAGTAGTATACCAATTTCTCTAAGTATGTATCTAGATACGTCCTGCTTCCAGCTGCATTTCCTTTGCGACACGCGCACGCGTTTCACGCCCATTTTGACAAATATCTAGACAGAAGAACCAACAGGTAGCCTTAAATTCTGCCTACTTACAGTAGCTAATAAAACTGCACGACATGCGACTTGGGAACGAACTTCATCGAATTCGGCTGAAAAATGCCAAATAATGAAACAGCTTGAAGTGCGCACTCGGGGACTTGAGACGCAGGAAACTCTCCTCTGAACTGAGTGTTTACATTTATATGAAAATGATTGTTGACAACAAAGTTGACTGACGCACTGTCTGACGGCGTGTCACCGGGGAGCAAAGTGTTGGCCCAGTGCTGGGATTTCAAGCTGTCAACGGCCAACGACAGACAAACAGTTTTGATTGATTTGCATTGGTGCTGCCAACCTGTGTTGCAATTAGCATGCACATGTTGCAAATGCAAGTGGAGCACGGTGGCAAGAACAAAGCGACGACATTGTGAAGCGAAAGTGAAGCAGAGCTCCAGGGCCTATGACATGACATAGTCGGGGAATACGAAACTTATATTCCCAGTTGCAGCGCAGCTACTAAGTGGCTACAATGAGAGTGACCTGGTTGTTGTGCCCAAGAAAAAAAAACACAACTCGTCTCATATTACAATAACAACAATAACAAGTGGCAGTGACATTTCAAGCATAAATAAATATATACATAAAATACTGCATACAAGATGCTCCTCTAACGAGAGCAATTTGTGTGACGTACTTATAGAGAGTGGTGTACTCTATACAAGTATAATATGCTTTGATGGAAGGGGCGTTGACAACAATTTTCAGTTGCTGCCACACGCAGACGATCAAATTACTACATACAACAACAAAAATAACAACACAATATTGTTGAAAAATGGAGTGAGTGAGGAAAAGCAGTTTTCACATGGTAAAGTTGTGCACTCGGTAAAAGATGACATTAAATCGATATGTTTTCAATATATAATTTTATCACATCAGTTTGTAGTCGGAAGAGCAGTTGCTAGATACAATATCGAATCCCTTTCCCACTAAAAATTTTGTACCAATACTTACCACGATCAACGATCTTGCCGAAGAGATTCTTGCCGCGCAAAAAATTGCGCGTCGAGCAGTTCCAGCGACGATTCCGAAACTGATGCTGGCACTCGCTGATGGCCAAATTGGCGCCCTTCACCAGAGCGCCCAAAACGCCCGGATTATCGCGCACGAGTCGCCGCTGCTTGCGTCTTAGTGTGGAGTGTATGGCCGGATCCATGTACATGATACCCGTGCTTATGGGTGATATATTATTGGGTTCACCGACTTTGGCAATGCCCCTGTAAGGTTAAAAAAAAAAAGTGTAATTAGTAAAACGCAAAGAGAGAGTATGTATAAGACTAAAGTATATCATAAAGTTTTTATTAGGAAAAGGTATAAATATGAGTTTGGTATAATAGAAGAGGGCATCTGATAAAATCAAAGCTGTGAGGCGGTAAAGGCAGAGATTAAACAAAAAATTCTAAACGATATTACATTCCATAAAATTTCAATTATAGTGAGAATGTCAGAAATCTTTTGAAAAAGTGAACTTGGCGAAATTAAGAGAGAGAAGAGTGCGTAAGTTAGAAAGTAATCAAGTGCATGGAATATACAAAAAATTTTAGACGATAGCACCTTTAAAATATTTCCAAAAAAATCAATTATAATGTCAGAAATCTTTGGAAAAATTGAATTTCGCCCAATTAAGAGAGAGTAGTGAAAGGGAAAGTTATAGAAAGTATGCTAAGGTATCGAAATACATATGATATAAAATCAGAGATGGGTCAGACAATTCTAGATGACATCACTATTATACCTATGTACCTGTTGAAACAAAAATGCCTAGGAAATCTAAATGAATCTATCATTTTTAGCCTTTGAATTATTTTACTTTCATATTGTAAGATTTTAAGATAATCTGGACTACTGAAAACCCTACCTTACAAATTTAAGGGTCATCGAGTGAATCTTCGTTAAAAGTTATGTTCACAAGATGTTGCGGAATTAATTACATAACTGCCCTAAAAAATGTTCTTCAAAACAAACCCCGACAACTGTCTTGAAGAAATTTAGATAATTTTAGAGTTTATTAACCCAAAATTACACTCAAAAACACTTTTTTTACGAACGTTCGAATTTCGTGTAAGCTAGTGAAATAAGCTGTTGAACTGAAATTTGGAATGTTCCCAAAATCTTTATTCTGATTTGCTTTGAGCTTCACTTAAAATCTTAAAAAAAATTGCTATATCGGAAAGCTTTAAGACAGACTAGCTGGTTCAAATTAATTTTAACCAGGCTTTGTTGGACTAAACTGAACTTGAGCCTAATCAAAAAATCTCTTGATTATTTTTCCTTAAACTTTACTTTAAATCTTTCGAAAGTTATTTCTTTAAAAAACCTTTTTTTTCGTAGATTAGCGCTCCCAACGATACTCCTGGCATTTTTTGTCAAAAGCAAATAGATATCTGGAACACTTTAGGAATTTATGCGGTAAAGTTGAAATTCGGCTAAAAAAGACTGCTTAATTTGGGTATGTGCTGGAAATCTCCAGACTATTTCGCCTTGATCTTCATTTTTAAGCTTTAGAAAATTTCTTTAATAAAAAGCTTTTATGACAGATTTCCAGCTAGACACTTCTAGCATATTTCGATTCAAAGAGATTGCTACAGGTGTGTGAAGAAAATCTCTTGAAGATTTTATCTTGAAACTTATTGTTTCATCTATGAAAAGAGTTCTTAATTGTGTGCTCAGGAATTGCAACATTTCAATGGATATTTTGAGCATTTTAAGCGTTAAATTCGGAAGATTTCATTGAAAAGCTTTCATTGCAACGTTAGAAATCGTTTTCATTTCAAGATATTTGTGGCATATCTTTCTATGAAAATTTCGACAAGGAATGAAATTGGTAAAAGCGTCAGTTTAAAGCGGTGTGTGCCAGAAAACGAATGACATAACTTTTGCCTTTAAAATTGCTTTAAAATTGAATCGAGGAAGAACTTTTATTAGAAAATAAGATTTAGAGCGCTCTCAAAGAGTTTTTTGACGAATTTTTTAAAGAAAATCGATATTGAAATATATATGGAAAGTAAGTAAGTGGTTTAAAATTTGGATGAAAGATTTCTACACGTTATGGGTATTAAAAAAAACCGCAACCCCAAAAATATTTCTATCAATAAATTTTAAAGCACTCGATTATAAGCGATATTTTGCAAAAGACAAAAATTTTAATTTTTTTAAAGTGATTTTCGGCATAACATGTAGGGTCTGCTTAATGCGCTCTGGGCCAAAATAAGGAAGGAACAAACTTCATGGATGAAGAACTGCCATGAAAGATTTCAAGCTCTCCCAAGGTTAAGAAAATCGAAATTAAAATAGATATAATGCCAACTAACAAACAGATGTTGGGTTAAAATTATCTTAAAAGGTCTTTAGATCTTTTTGGTTCTAAGAAAAACCGAGAGCTCAAAAATATTACTATAAAATTTTTTAATAGCACTCAATTCGAGAGATATTTTGCATATTTCGGCTTTGTGCCAAAAAAAGGGACAATTTTTTTTCCTTTATCTTTTTTTTAAAACATCGATGAAGAACTTTTTGAGACATTTCAAGCTCTCCCAAAGTCATTTCTGCCGCATTTTGTTAAGAAATTCGTTTTAAAGACACATTTTGCAAGCCACACAAGTTCTAATTTATTTTTGAGTGATTTTCGGCACAACACTGAATGCTTGGCTTAGTTTTTGCGCCCAATTAGAGTTGGTTGACCACACGCACACCTATAAATATATATATTATAGGTACACAAAACAATAGGGTAACATTTTCATTATGTGGCTTTTGTTTGGTATATGTTTCTGTTTTTTTTTTTTGTTTTTTTGGCATGATGTTTTTCCACTTGACTTGAGTTTTTCTTTTTGAGGCACTGCGGCTTTTCCTTTTTGTTGTTGATGCGGCAATGTCAATTGCCGGCGTTACTCATGCATACACACAAACAATATACAAACATACACACACACACACACACACACACACACACACACACACACACACACACACACACTTCCATTTGGATACACAAATATTTGTCGACACTTGTCGGCGCTCTCGCTCTCATCTTGGCCCTTTTTTTTTCTAGGTTTTTGTATTTGGCCATATATTAAAAAAAAAAAAATTGTCAGCTGGCTGAGGCGCAAAAACCGCACAATGTTGCTTTTGTTTTGTTGTACTTGGTAGTAGATTAAAAAAAAAATTAAAACAATAAATATTTTCTATATATATATTGTATACTATATTTTCACGCTTTTGTTGTAACAACTTGTTTTAAGAGTGCTACAATAACAATAAATAAATATAAACAAATGTTTATTGACAGCGTGCCATGCAAATTAATTGCCATGAATTGCCGTTGATTGGGCTGGGAATATAAATACAACAAAAACAACAAAACAATAACACAAGCGCTTTAATGTTAAACAATTGCAACAATTTGTTATGTATTGCGCAATGTACAATACGATTACAAAATACGTAGCTTTAAATATGCAAAAAATAAATAAAAAAAATAAAATTGCGGTTCAACATTTCGAAATTGTAACGAAATTGTTTTATTTTTTGTTGTTGTGTGGCTCCCAGCGCGCTGAATGCTCACGATAACGATTCCCAGGCGGATTAAATCAAGGCACAAGATTTATGCGACGGTCCGCACAGCAGCCTAAACGATTTGAACTTTTGGTTCTGTATCATTTTTTTGGGATATTTTTTATATTTTTGTTTTTTTTTGTTTTATTTCTGACTGTCGATGCTTACGAAATTTATGCCGTTATAAAAAGATATTAAGGCTTAGGGACATGCACATTAAAAGCCTAAAAAACTTGCTTAAAACAAAATAAAGTAAAACTAAAGTTTAAAAATATGTGTGGCATATGAAAACAAAAGACTTAGGCAACGAACTTGATTGTGAAATTTTGGTACAAAAGCAGCGCAGCGCAGCTACTGCAGCAGCGCTGCTTTGGAATGAGACAGAAATGTGTCACACAGATGTAAAACACAGCGCACATACATAGGAGTATACACTGCGTTAAAAAAGTTTGCGTACGCTAGAATAAACGACGCCGTATTTTTGTGAGCGTAGTTGGAGAAAAGCTTTCGGGGTGTTTTTGATGACGGGGAAGAAACTTTACTGCAGATAAATTTTCAATGGAAGAAGAAGAATTTATCTAAACTTTTCTAGAGCTGTCTATTCTGTATTGAAAAATTGTTTATTGGTTTTATAATAGTCACTTGAAGCTTTTTTAAAAGTTGCCTATGGGTTTTTCAAATTTTCTAAACTTAATTTAATTTTTTTTTTTAATTAAAAGGTAAGTTAGCTAAACCCTGTATATATTTGTATCTGTTCAAACTAAATATTAATGCCATGGAATTAAATTAAATTAATAGTTGCCTCTTGCACTGCACAATAGTCGGAAATATCAGTTTGATGGCTTGGAGTCGAAAAATATAGTTCGGAGCTTAATACTTAGCACATTTAACCTTAAAGACATTAAAAATATTACAAAAAAAATGTTTGACGGATTGGTTCGGGGTATTCAGTTCATTTCCGTAGACCTAATAGCAAAAATGTTATGAAAAAAACAGCTTCAGCTTATATGTGCATGGAAATTTATGGGAACGGTTCCAGTAATTAGTTTCAAGAGGAAACGCTTCAAATACGCTCCTACTCAACATCACCCCTTACAAAAAATATCCCCATAAAACAATAAAAACAAATTTTCTTGGGCCTAGCGAGCAAAAAAAATCAGTCGATGTTAAAAGCAACTCTGAGGCTTGTAAAAATATTATAAAAATTTAACTTTTAATAAAAAATTTAGCAAATTAGGAATCTAAGTCAATTAATTCGTAAGAAAATGAGATTACTCAAATAAAGCGTCTTCAAAAGCATTTTAAAGGGCAGACATTTTTATCTTAGCGAATAAACTGAAAACAATAAGATCTAAAGTAGATTTCTAAAGACAAGACCTCTAAGAAAAACAATAATTCGGACATCTTGAATTAATTGAAAGGAAAATGTAATTACTCAAATAGCAGTGTCTTCTAAAGCAGTTGTGAAGGCTAGAAATATTTCTTCCTTAGTAAACAAAAAACTGAAAAATGAAGATCAGAAGTTGATTTCTAAAGAGAAGATCTGAAAGAAAAGCATTAATTCGAGCATCTTCAATTAAAACACAAAAAGATTTGATTACTCTCAAATTCAGCGTCTTCAAAAGAAGTTATGGAGGCTAGGAAATTTTTCTTCTTAGCATAAAAACTGAAAAAAAGAAGAAGATATTAAGTAAATTTCTAAAGAGAAGACCTCAAAGAAAAACATTACTTCGGACATCTTAAATTAATTCACAAGACAATTAGATAACTCAAAAATAGCTTGTTCCAAAGCAGGTATGAAGGCTGGGCAATTTGTCTTCTTAGCAAAAGAACTGAAAAAAGAAGATATGAAGTAGATTTCTTAAAAGAATGACTCAGAAAATACAGCAATAATTCGGCATCTTAAATTAATGCACAAGAAAAATTTGATTACTCAAATATAGTTTTTTAAAAGCATTATAAAGGCTATAAAATTTTCTTTTTAAACAAAAAAACTGAAAAAGAAGATCTGAATTAGATATCTAAAGAGAAAACCTGAAATTTTTCTTCTTAGCAAAAAACTGTAAAAAGAATATCTGAAGGTGATTTCTAAACAGAAGACCTCAAAGAAAATCAATAATTCAGGCATTTTCACAAAAAAATTTGAGTACTCCAATACACTTTCTTTAAAAGAATTTATTAAGGCTGCGAAATTTTTCTTCTTAGCAGAAAAGCTAAATATAGAAGATCTGATGTTGATATTTAAAAAGAAGTCGTCAAAGACAATTTGATTACTCAAATACAGTTTCTTTTAAAGCTGTTATGAAGGCTAGGAATATTTCCTTCGTAATACAAAAACTAAAAAATAGGTAATCTAAAAAGATATCTTAAAAGCAGACGTTCACGTTAATTCGAGAGTCTCAAACTATGCCCAGCAAATCCCAATTTCCTACCACTGCGCACGGTCTTCAAACCTTTCTAAATTATTTTCCAATTTTTTTTTTGGCCTTAATTACTAAGTGTGCAAAAACTTTTAAGCAGCAGTGTATACATATACCACACACACGCACAAAGTAAAAGCTGCCCTACGCGTTTAGAATTTTTAATTGCTTTAATTTTTTATTTTCTCAAGCTTTCCACGCGCTGCATCTGCAGCGGCTTCCGCATCGCGCGTGACGCATTGCGTGGTTGCAACAACAAATACAACAACTACAACCAACAAACAACAACAAAAGCAACAGCCTCTAAATTAAAAGCTGCGTTTTGTTTTGAGGCAAGCTTCGCATTTCGTTTCATCACTTTTTAGTTTTTGTTTTTTGCTTTGCCTTAATTTTCACTGGTTGAAATTTGTCGCTTGATCCCAATTGTTGTTGTTGTTTGTGTTCTTGTTGTGTCTTTTGTTGTTCTTTGGCGCGTGCGCTGCAACTGACGCTGCCAACGTCGCTGCGACGCTGCCCCCCCAAAAGTTGCTACAAATTTTTGTTTGTGTTTGTTTCTGCGCCTGCGTCGCCGTCGGCTCTGACGCAGCGCTGCGCTGCGCTGTTTGCGCTTGCTCTTCTCATTCCTCTGCTAATTGTTTGATTACAATTTGTTTATGCAAATGCAGCGTGGGTGATGCAGCCGCCAGCTACTGAATCAGTTTTCGATCTCGAAATTGAGTACAGTGAATAACCGCAAAGTGTTAATTTTTTAATTTAGATGGGAAGTTGGTAGATATAAATATTTGTTCTTAATTTAAAGCCTATATCGATGGGGCTAAATACTAGCGTGGTTCAAAAGCACTATGTCGAAAAATGAAATATTGAATTAATTAACTTAAATTAAATTATCGGTAGATATACATAGCTATTTTTAATTATAAAGCCTAAATAGATTTTCCGAAATACCCGAAAAAGTATCTTAAATCGTATTTTCGAGATATGAAGATTATAAATGCATCAAATTTATTTTTAAATAGAAAAATATTCATTTTGGCTATTTGAAGTTTTAAGAGAAAATTTAACAAAGATAGAACAAAAATAAATTTTGTGGGTTCACTCAACAAATTTCTAAAGCTTCGGAAAAATTTAATAATTTTTTGTATAATTTCTTTTAGTTTATTTTATTTTTTTAGATTTATTTTATTGACAATTAACCGATGCGAATAAGGTTATGATCCAATATTGATTAATTTATTTATTTTCTTAAATATAAAAAACTACCAAATATATTTACGTCAAATTTTTAACCATTTTTTTCATAATACATCAAAATAATAATAGTCCCTAATAATAAATTGCAAAAAAAGAGTTACTTAATTCTAAGCATCGTAAAAAATGTAAGCTTTTTTTTAATAAAATTTATTAAAGTTGAATTTGAAGTCAACAAAATTTGTAACCAAATTTTTTAATAAATCAAAATATTAATACGCACTAATAATAAATCGTAAAAAAAAATGAGTTTCTCAAGTAAAATGAGTTTTTAAAGTCGAAACTACATAAAGAGCATCTAAGCTAAAAACTAATTATAAATATAAGTACAAAATTGTTATTGTAAAAATAACTTTATTAAAACGAAAATAAGAAGGAAGCCGGATTTGGGATCGTCTTCAAGTCTGTAATACAAATATTATTTATAAGAAGCGCAAATCAGCTTGGTACTTACAAAAAATTTTACTTAAATGGGAAAGAAAAGAAAATTTACGAAAAATTGTTTTTTCACTTCAAAGAATTTCGAAATTGGAGCTCCCTTGAAGAAGGTGGTTTTTAATTGTAAATGTAAAAGAGAATACATTTTGTAGAACTAAAAAAATGAGAGCCCGAGGGACTGTAAATTGCTGTAGGAAAAGCAAAATTTAAGTTATTTAAAGCAAAATGGTATAAAATTGAAAATGAAAATGGCTTTAAAGGGAAATTTGGAAATAATCCGGCCTTTTTCTTTATCGTTTTATAAAGCAATTTTTGTTTAAAGTTAGTTTTTTTTTTTTATTGGCAATCAGCTTTCTTAAAACTAAGGATAAAGTCCAATTTGCAAAATTGTTTACAGTAGTTCGAACTTTTTTATAACAAATATGAGGAGGAAGCCGAATTTGGGAACGTTTTCAAGTCTGTTATACAAATATTATTTATAAAAAGAGCAAATCAGCTCAATATTTTTTCATATGTAGAAAAAGCTATAAATTTATTTGGAAAGAAAAGGAAGTTCCATCGTATAATTCTAAGAAAAAAACTTTTTTTCACATGAAAGAGTTCCGAAATTAGAGTTCTCTAGAAGCAAGTGGTTTTAAAATACAAGCATGAACTGTAATATATAAGCCGAGCATTAATAAAAAAAAGTAAAATATAATGAATTGGGTTTCTCAACCATCATATCTGTCAATAGTACCTACTTTATAGGGAAAATTCAAGTCAATGATCGGAAGTACAAAAAAAAAAAGTTACCGATTGGAATTCTCTGATCCTAAGCATTCATTATAGTAACCTGAAATCGGCTTAAGATCTCAACATTCAAGATCATTTAAAAATTCTCAATGTCAACTTCATAAATTTTGCGTCGCTTTATCGTATGCCTCACTGTATTATATAAATCGTGCAAAAATATGAAAAATATATTGAGTAATATTTTTCGAACTTCCTATTTTCTGTATATCTAGCTATAGCTCAATACTTTCTAAGCACTTATTAGAGTAACTTTAAATCGGCTTAAGATCTCCACATTCAAGATCATTAAAAAATTCTCGATATCAACTTCATAGTTATATTTGGCGTCGCTTTACTGTATGCCTTACTGTAATATATAAATCGTGCAAAAACTTCAAAAATATATTGAGTTGGATTTTTCGAACCTCCTTTCTAGCTATATAGCACTCAATACTTTCTAAGCATTCATTAAAGTAACTTTAAATCGGCTTAAGATCTCCACATTCAAGATCATTCTCAAATATTTCTAGGTCATTTACATAGTTCCATTTAGCGTCGCTTTACTGTACCACTTACAAGCCCTCTAAAAAGTCACACAATCCGCCAAGTTCAAATCTCTAACAATGTCATAGCCAACTTACCACCACATGGAGCCTCTCCCCCGTCCATTCTTCTGTTTACTTTCGGCTGCGCTGCATAGCGCCAAGAGGCATATATACAAGATGTAGCTTAAATCCATTTTGCTAATGTTGTTAAACAGTTTCAGTTTTCACACAAATATTTGCGGGTTCGTTGATTTTTGGTAGTTAAAATATATATCTATACTCGTCGTATTTGATGTATCTAAGTCGAGTTTGTTTGTTTAGGCAAATAGACTTGCTAGCTACTTTTTTAAGCGTATGACTTTTTGTGCAAATAGAATTAGATGATATTTTGTGTTGTATTTTTTTGATTTTTTTATTTATAGCAATTTCACGTTCAATTAGCGCACTATAAATGAGGCATAATAATCATTATTAGCATGCGCATTGATTTGGGCTTTGTATGCGAGAGCAGCATTTTTTTCTTATAAGCTGGCTGGCTTCTTTTTTTGTTTGGAGGTTTACACTTGAAAATTTCTTTCAAAGAAACACTTTATTATAAATTTTATTTTTATGTTGCTTGTAACTTTTTATGGTCACACTAACTGTTTGGATTATACACTTGAAAAAACTTTAAGGCTGTTTTATGTTGGTTGTGTGTTTTTATGAATGGAACTACAAAAACACTTTCATTGCTCTACTTAATGACAAAAAACTTAGGGTTGTGTTTGTTGTTGTTGTAGCGCGCGGATTTTTCAGTGCATGCAACAAATATCAACAACGTTGTACGACAGACGAGACGGGAATGAAAGATTGTTACCCGGTTCAGTGCCGACGAACTGAAGTGTACGACGAAGTGAAACGAAGTGAAACATCATTCTGCCAGCAGCAGCAAAAGCGGCAGCAGCAGCAGCAGCTTCGTGTCGTCATCATCGTCATCGTCGTCAAAGACCAGACATCTTCGTGCTAGTCATTTGGCTTGGCCTTTTGCTTCGTGTTGATCGCGCGATCGTGTGCGCGAGTGGGAGGAGCAATGGCTGTTGGGCTACAACTGTTGAAAACAGTTGTACAGCAATGGCATGCTAGAGCGCTTGCGTGCGAACAGTGCAGCTAGTTAGTACTGTAATACTTGTAGCGGCTGCTTTATTGTACATGTTTTGTGTGCCGATGTGTGCGTGTACATTGTATATAGGCAGCAGACCCAATAAGAAATGGCGGCAATGTGGCTTGTCTTCTATGTTATTGTTGTTGTTGCTGGCGCATTATGCACTTTAGCTGTATTTATATACACAAATTACATAGAATTCGCTTTCAATTTGATATAAAAACATTTTTTAAGTGTATTAATTTGATAGCCAGCTAAGTCAAAACGAGTTCTAGAGCAGCACATACACATGCTCAAGCAACGACTATGAAGCTCAGCTAGTCTACAGCTATTCGGAGTGCATTTTTTCGGAGTGCGACTATATACGAGGGTTGGCTTTTGTTTTGCGGATTAATGAAAATAACCAATTTTTGATTGGATTTTTTTAGGATTGCCTTAATTATGTTGCAAGCTAGAATGAAACAGCTTTAAAAGACTTAGTTTTAAAAATATTTTCCATAATTAAAGACATTTATTTTAGTTCGGTATTTTTTTAAACAGAATAATAGCGCCATTTTATAAGATACGGAAAAATAGTTTAATACTGACAACGGTCTAACGGCGACAACTATAGCTATTCAGAGTGAATTTTTTGAGAGCGAGGGTTGACTTTGGATTTGGGGAATAATTTACTGATTACGTTTCTTTTAGGATTACCTTAATAATGTTGTAAGCTGAAATAAAACAGTTTTCAGCTTAAAATGATTTAGCTATCAAAATATTTTCAATAATTAAATAAATTTATTTTGTGTTTGGAATTTTTTTAATCAGAATAATCAGGCCATTTTATTAGTTCAGAAAAATCGTATCTTAAGGCTGACAACGGTCTAACGATGACAATTACAGATATTCGGACTGAATTGTTTCGGAATACGTATGTTTGTAGGTACGAGGGTTGGCTTTTGTATTGCGAATTGATAAAATTGAAAAAGTTGTAGTCAACTACAGATTATAAAGGTGAATTTTTCGGAGTGCGAATGAAGGCACGAGGGTTGCCTTTTATTTTATGGATAAAAATTATAATAACATATTTATTACTATATCATATAGCTCCCATAGGTCCGATCTACCAAAAAATCGATTTTTTAACAAAATTTGTTGTGTTTCGTTTGTTTGTTAAGATATTGGGACCAACTTTGACATTCGTGAGAATTTTATTGTTCCTAAGCACTGTACTAAATTTAATCCAAATCGGTTGACTATATCATATACCTCCATAGGACCAATCGGTCCAAAAAAACGTTTTTTATACAAAATTCGATGTGTTTCGTTTGTTTGTAAAGATATTTGAAATAAATTCGGCGTTCAGATCTTTTTTAAGGTATTTAAGCACTGCGTCAAATTTTATTGAAATCGGTTGACTATATCATATGCTCCCATAGGAACGATTGGTCAAAAAAAAAAATTTTTTGCTAAAAATTCTTCTGTTTTTGGTTTTTTGTGAAGGAACCGATTTTATTACAAGCTAGTGGTACAAGTATCCCAACGTCGTCCGTGCCCGACTTTCCGTACGCCATTTTTTTTTATACGACTATTTATTGTTATGTTTATTATATTATTTTCAGCTATTTTTCGCATTATTTAAATATTTTTCACTAAACAACAAAATAAACGCAAATATTTTTTCTTTAATTTAAAATTTGTGTCCATTATTATTAGAAATTTTCCGTTTTGCATAAAGTTTTTTAAATAATTACCTTTTTTGTTACATTTTTTTTAAATTTATAACAAAATTTGTTTTGCTATATTTTACATAATTTAGTTTTTAAACTATTTTGCGCATAATTTAAATATTTTTTATGGAACAATAAAATGAACTTAAATATTTTTTCTTAAATTTCACAAATTCACGTTAGAAATATAGATTTTAAAATAATTAATTATTTTGAACTATATTTACTTTAATTTTTTATGTAATTGATTTTGTAACTATTATTCGCATAATTTAAATTTTTCATAAAACAATAAAATTAACTAAAATTAATTTTTTTTTTAGTATTTTTTCAATTTAATATAATCTTACTGTTTTTTTTTAGTTTAGTTTATAAATTCTTTTATGTTTAAATATTATTTTATATATATATGTATATATAAGTTCCTCTAACTCCGGGTGGAGCGTATGGCCAAAAAAAATATTACATTAAACTTACATTATTTATTTTTGATTTTATTTTTGAGACAAATTTTCATGTATTTACTATTATTCTTTTATTCTTCTATAAAGTTAAAAAAATACATTTTTATATTAAATTATTTATATATCTTTATTTATTTTTAATTCTTTTTTTAAAGAGACTCCCATATATTTATTATTAATCTTTTGTTGTCTTTTACAGATAAAAAAAATACAATTTCATCCTACGGCTGCATAATATCCAGGCTTAGAAAAAAGGTAAGTGTTTATTGTAAATATTTTTATAAGCACGAATTAATTTTATTCAGTGAAAAAAAAGTAAAACAACTTTTTTTTTTAAATGTGTCTGAGCTAACATTTTAGTCCGACAGCACTTGTACAAGTCCATTTCCGCAACATTTAAGAGCAACCCTCGCATATGCTACCTATATACACTACACACACAAACACACATGTAACGCAGCTGCACTTCTCCGACTGCTGCAACTTCTGTTGTTGCTGCTGCTTTTTCCTTCCAGTTGCTGTGCAACTAATTGGACAGATCGTTCACATTTTGGGCATAAGCCGACTCGCTTGCACTTCCTGTCCCTAGCCATATAGCCATTGCTTTCCAACGTGGCTCAAAGGCCAAAGCCACTGCTGGAGGCTCCAGAGCTGCTGCAGCTTCCTTATTGCAACGCTTGTTGAGCCATTCTTTTGGGATGGCTCAAGTAGGCGGTTTTGTTGTTGTTGTTGCTGTTTTGTAGCCCATTTGGAACCGAATTAAATGTATGTATTTTTAAAGATTATGTCAAGCCATTAATGGGCCATTATTCAAGGACTTATGTCTGGGCTGGCTTCCTTCTCCTCTATTAAAGATGTCATTAACGCTGGCACAAAATGGCGCAGCATTCGGAGCATTCGGTATTTCGCCTGTGCAAATATTGGCATAGTCTGAAAGAGTTAGTCCCTAGGTTTGGTTCTATGTTGGCCCCGAGCTATGTATGACCAAACAAAATGCCCGAAATGTATTTGCTTAGGCCTAAGCGCTGTTCTGGGCTTGTGTCTGGGCTGCTCTGCTGCTCATCTCTCTCTTCTGCACTCAGAGCTCATTCCCAGGCTGGAAATTAGCGCGTTCTTATTAATTTTATTGCCACGGAAAATCCAAATGATGAGACAGCAGCAGCAGCAGCAGCGGACATACGGCAGCCGTGTCAACAAACATCATAAGCCATAAACCATGAAGCAATCAGTTGAGTTGAGCTAAGTTGAGTTTGAGTAACTGTTGCTCAACATTTATTAATAGTTTAGGTAGTGCGAAGGGATCATAAAAACGCAAATTCCGGGGCTTAAGTACCCTTTAGTAAGAGAGGCTATGTGTGTGTGCAGTGTGTTGGCCTTTTGTGAGGAGAGGAGAGTACGATTTGTTGGCACTTTTCGAAAGGCTGTGTGTGAGTAATGTTGGGAAGAATGCAGTGGGAGCGGGTTTTGGGATCCCCCAGTTTGGGAACTAGCAAAATTTTATTGTGAATTCAGGACCGGTGATAGAGAGATTGATTTTTCGGTAGCATAGAAATACTATAAAGCCGCTATGTTATGAGCTCCTTAGTTTCATAGCTCCGAATTGTGAGAGTAGGATTATATTTCTAGAGCTCTACTTATGCCCTGAGAGCTACACGGTCGAGTGCTGGGACACACTTCTAGAGGGTATACGTTAGTCCATTTATGGTATTTAAGGAAAAAATTCTTGCAAAAGTCGAAAAGAGCCGAATTAGGAAGCAGTCTAAAGAGCTTGGTTTGTAAGAAGTTGTAAGAAATCGTTACGAAAATGAATTCTTAAATACCCTCTATAATTCAATTGCTTATGATTCTTGTGATTAGTACGAAGTATATGTTGATGATAGTTGCCCTCTATGACTGCATTAAATTGAAACTGTTGAACTAAGATAGTTCTAAAAAACTCCGAAATCTTTTGGGAAGTTTGATTAGCGCGGCTGCAAACTGTGTAAGTGCTGGGATTTTTGTTTTTAAAGTCCCTCTTGCAAAGAATCCCTAAAATCTAGTTCGACCCAATTTTCACTTAAACACTTCATCTAAGCATATGCATTATATCATATATCAGGAATGTCAGAATCGATATGTAATGATTTTTTATTTAAGGAATTTATCTCCACTCCAAATTATAGGAAAAAAATGTACTTATTTTAAGATAAATTGTTCTATGAAATTTTCTCGTGATTTTTTTTAGATATCACAAGAACGGAATTATAGATCTCGACGAGTTCTTAAGGGATTTTATCCCCGCTCCAGGCAGCTAACTAAAATTGCAAAAAAAATTGTTCTTAAGATTTCTCGTGAGCGGAATAGCCGTTTCCGATGCTTTTATTGTATTTATCACATGTTTTAAGAAGCGGAAATTTTTTATTTAAGTGGATTTTATCGCCGCAGCGCTACTAGCTTACAATATGGAAAAATGTACGCAAAGAAATGTAGCTTATCTTTCTGATATATTTTTAATGGACTATAAACCGTAGGCCCCTGGTCTGTTCGAACAGTTATTGATAGAGATCCCTATGCCCCTCGAGAGCGGGTCATAATAGGTAATTTAATTAATTTCTATTATTCTTATTGCGATACCTTGAGAGCGGAATAAGAGGTGATTTTTGAATTTGAGGGTACTTTATCCCACGCTCCAAACGAAGGATATGTACAGTAGAACTTGATCACAATGAATTGCAAAACATAAAATTTCTTATGTGTTATCTAGAATAATTATTTCACGAAAATGGATTTATAAGTAGTTTTTAAAGGAAATGTTAGTGTCGAAAAACTGGATTATAAAGAAGTTTCGACTTAATTATCCGAAAAATTTAAATGGATTAATCGGTTATTCTTTACCAATAGAATAAAATAAGAAAGATTAACAGAACTTCAATTTATATGAAAAGATTTGTAATAAATTGGACCAAAGTTTTTTAACTCAAAACTCGTTGAGGTTATATAGTAGAAAAATCGTCAAATACCGAATTTAAATATTTTTCTTAGCTTGATTCTTCAACGTGTACCGAGACATTCTTGAGTAAATTCGAGTATTTTCTAGTTGCGAATTTCCAATTTCTTATGGAAAATTCTGATGAATTGTGGGAAAGAGGATCGAAAAAACTTCGTGCCGCCGATCACAAGGAAGGTTTCGAGATACATACATCAACGAGTACGAAGACATTTCGACATTTTGTTCCTGATTGGGGTCTAACGATAACAATAAATGTTTCGAGACAAATTGGTTTTCTTAGTTTGTTTCTTCAACGTTAATGGATACATTCTTGGGTTGATTTCATCTTTTTGTACTCAATATTTAAATTTCCGATTTCCTCTGGCCCATCATGACAAATTGTGCCATAAACAAAGAGAATCCGAAGAGACTTCGCTACCATTATTACCAGAAAGGCTTTGGGATAAATATGATTTCTTAGCTGGTTCCTTCAACGTATAGGGAAACATTTCTATGTTGATTTAAACTTTTTGGATGTTACTTTTTCTAGATTCGAATTTCTGATTTCCTCAGGCCCATTGTGACAAATTATGCGATCAACAAAAAGAATCGGAAGCAATTACGTTCCAGACGGAGTTTCCAAGATCACTAGAAAGAACATCAAGTTTGGCTCTTAGGCTCTTGCATACCATTCTCGACGACAGCTCTGCAGTTCCCTGTCAGTTCTCCATTCTAACTCTACTTAGAAGTTATTGTGCCAGGATCACAAGAAAGATTTCAGGACAAATTTGTTTTCTTACCTTGTTTCATTAACGTTTACGGATACATTCTTGGGATGCTTTCAGCTTTTTGAACTTATCTTTTTCTAGATTTGAATTTCCGTTTTCCTCAGACCCATTGTGAACTTCGTTCCTGACGGATGCCCCACGGTCGCAAGAAAGTTTTCGGCACAAATTTTTGTTCTTAGCTTGTTCTTCCAACGTGTTCAAAGACATTTCTGAGTTGATTCAAGCTTATTAGACTTAATATTTTCTAGAGTCGAATTTCCAATTTTTCCCCAATTTTGGGGAAATGGTACAAATTATGCCTTGAACAAAGAGAATAGGAAAGAAATTCGTTCGTGAAGGGCGTCTCACGATCACAAAAATGATTTCGGGGCAAATTTTTGTTCTTAGCCTGTTCTTCCAACGTGTACGGAGAAATTTCTAAGTTGATTCAAGTTTTTTAGACTTAATTTTTCTAGATTCTGATTTCGTCAGACCCATTGTGACAAATCGTGCCATGAACAAAGAGAAAAGGAAGGAAGTTCGTTCCTGTCGGGGGTCTTAAGTTCACTAGCAAGAACCATTCGCGACAGCAGTTCCCCGGTCCCTCACTCGAAATTACGCTATTTTTCATTCTATCTCTTCTTAAAGGTCATGGTCTTTTCAAGTCTAAAAAATTAAATGGGTTGCTTCTTTATATTTATACCCGATGGTACCCTAACAAAAATACCTAATTTTTACTCTTCGTAGTAATGGCCTTTCAAAGTCGAAAAGATTGGAAAAGGTTTCCTTGCAGCTTTCCAAAAATCAAAAATATTTGAATTTGAACTGGTTCAATTGAACCTGGTTTACTAAAGTGGAATTATACTTTCTTATTTATTGTTATATTTCATAGGTACGTTTTGAAACAATGGTTAGAAGATACAAGTCCTGTAGGAATAGGAACTAAAGATTCCTTTACTCTCTTCTCCTGAAGAGTTATTGGTGTTTGTTGGTGTGTGGCAGCTGTTGTATGAGCCAAGAAATTAAATGTGGCCACAAAAAACCAAACGTGGCGAATTTCCTCACATAACTTTGTACAATATTGTTGACCTTTTTCCAGAGACCAATCCATCAAATTTCTGACTGTTGACAAGGTCAAAAGCAGAGACAGTTATAGCCACCACAACAAGACAAACCAAACGCAAACACTAGTGTCTCCCCCCGAGGGTTGACCTTGAGGCGACTGCAGCGCTTGTTGTAGCATACCAAACAGCAGCAAGCCGCAGCAGCGGCAGCAACAGCAGCTTAGCGTGTCCTTGAGAGCGAACCGTTGTGTGGCAAGGTCAAATGCTGGTCAGAGCCAGTGCCACAAACTATTGCCACCATAAAAACGTTTATAAAAAGCGCGTGTTTAGCGCTACAAATTGTAGGTGATTACTAAATTATATGCTGCACAAACAAGTTGCAAAGTCAACTAACCGACTGTGTGGCAAGTGTTAGAAAAAAATTCCCGAGGGAGTTGCAGCAGCAGCGTTGTAAAGTGTAAAATGGCAGCTCATAATTGCAAATAATCGCCCGGGAACATAGAGGTAAAAACTTAGTAGGCGTTGTGCCCACACCGGGTTAGTGCACAGGTAGGCCTCACTGTATGCATCTCTAATCAGCTACAATCGAAATTTATATGGTCTGCAATCATTTGGCATCATTTGCAACTGCATTGCTGCCTGATGTTGCACACAGAGATAGAGGCACTCCATGAAGTTGTCAACAGTTGGATTCGTTACGCTGTCCCCTAGACAGATACAGATATATAGATACAGAGTAGATACAATGACTACTACTGACCGGGCACGGCATGTTGCCTGCGTCTGTTGCAGGGTGTGAAAATTGCTTCCAAATAAAAATTTGCAATGTGTCGCAGTATGTGTTTTTGTGTTGCATGCAACTCTGCTGCTTGGCTGGTTACTAATTTGCCGTGCAAAAATGCCCGCCAGTTCCGCTTCGCCTTCATCATCGAGGGAACGAACGCAGGAACAATCATCTCAGTGAGCTCAGTGAGGCACTACTGTGATCATTGTTGCAATCATGCGAAACTCGTGTTTAGTACTGGGAGTATGTTGCAGTTGCTACATTTTGTTGCAGGCAGCAGCGTGTTGTGTTTTTGTTTGGATTTTGTTGATGTTGCACACTTGCTGTGCAGGCAAAACAAATTGGTCCGTTGGAGATCATTATTAGAGGCACGATCTACGAACTCTATCAGCGTCTAAGCGATTCCTCTAAGCTGGGATCTAACTTTATTGGGATTGACAATTTTAAAAGTACTAAGTGGCGCTCTATTTGTCTTTAACTCGGATTTCTAAATGTACTAAGAGAACTCTTAAAGAAGATTGCAACTCATGGACACTTCTTGAGAAATATAATTCCGCAATCTTTTGGTTTGTCAGTGGTTGAAAGCACATACATTCAGAAAAATATAAAAAGGAGACCTCTTAAAAAGGGTTGCAAGCTTTGTATACTTCTTCAGAAATATAATTCGTAAATCTTTTGCTTTGATAGTAATTGAAAGCCCAGATATCCAGAAAATATAGAACACCATTGGATAAAAGTGATATAGATAGACAGATATAAAAGATTTTTAGACTTAATCCAATTCCATAAGGGATGGCCTGTATTTAATTCTATTGGTTGGGACTCACGTCTCACCTTATTATCAATCTAAATCCAATCTTTGATAACCATGAACTAGATTTGTTAGCAGGACATTTTAAGGTAGGTTAACGCTTAAAGAATAAGGTGGCTGGATGATAAAAATACACTCTGAAAGAATAGCTTAAAAGGACTGAAACCGATTGGCGGAAAAAGAGGGCGCCTAAGGAAACGATGTCTTGATGATATAGTAGCGAATCTCTCAGAAAAAAAGAAGATCGACACTGGAGTGATGTCGTTGTTGAGAGATACAAATGGAAAGAAGAAGAAGAAAAACAAAATCCTATATTTGACGATCTTATTTGTTTCAATAAACTAATCTAAACCTTTTAAATTTTGTTCAATAATGAAAACTAAGTATTCAAAAAGATATATTGAATTCTCGATTCCGGGACGTTTTAATACTCTAAGTTATGATGAGGTAAGATGGCCCTGAGAAGTAAATAGTGGACTTGAAAATCTCTGCGTTGGACTTAAGTATTTATTCCTTGACATGCAGTACATTTTACAATACAGTACAAAAAAGGAAAATTGGTTGCATAATATATGTCACTCCTGGTGAGAGCATAGGGCGGATATTTGCGTTTCTTGAGTAAGAGATTTTTTCTGATCGGGATACTAGCCTAACTCCACCTTCTTTAAAGACTGTGGGGCGGCCGTGATGGCTTTATAACAGAGTATGGTTCTCTCCGGTTTGTATGATCTACGGGAGGTATTTCGTTTCCCTCGTACCACCCTTTCCTTCCCCTATCCGTCATAGACGATCCCTCTAGGGATTACAAGCTCCACCAAGCGATCTGCTTTTATATACTCTATAGATTTTCTTTTTAGATCTCTCTGACTTTGTCATTTCTTATGCATTAAGATAAATGTTTTCAATTATGGCCCAGTTAGACGTCAATTCCTTTTGTGACTTTCTAATTTTAAGCAATATGTGGGAGATGACTGTTTTTGGACGATTTCTAATAATTTCGGCTTGAACCTATTATTCGTGTTTTTTACACCCAGCTGGGTATAAGCACACATTAAATATAGAAAGATGTAGCATGAAAAAACTAGAACTAAACGAGTAATACAAACTTTTTACCAGAATGATCAGGAAAACAAAATAAATTATTTGATTTGGTCAAATACGGTCTGATCTTCCGTCCAACTGGCCATCTACCCATATTACCTGTTTCTGGAATATCTAAAGGCTTAGGATCATGAACATTTTACATTCCCTTTCTAACGTGTATTCAACTATCGACTAGGGTGAACAAAAATTAGGATTGTGTTTGACTAGTTAGTTTGTCTGTTCCCTCATATCATCTAAACCTCATATCACATTTTAACAAATGAGGTATCATTGGAAGCCTATGGATAGTCTGCTGGTTATAGGCTACATTATCAAAGTTAATATGGCGACTAACATTGTTATTCATAACTTGTATTCATCTACCGACTACGATGAAGCAAAAATTAGGAATTTGTTAGGCTAATATGTTCGTCTGTTCTCTAGTATCTTCTAAAGCTCTTATCATAATTTGGCAAATGAGTTATCGTTGAAAGGCTCTTGATAGTCCGCTGGTTATAGACTATGTAATATCATCAATTTGACTATGGCGTCCTCTAGAGGACTAAGAAAAACTACATCTAATGGAGTGTGTTGAGTCTCAAATGAAAGTGGTTAGTTAGCAAATTCAAAAGGTATGTTAAATGCTAACTTGCTATATATTCACAATAACATTATTTCATGTTAGGTTAGGTTGCACCGGTTGATCTCTAGGGGGAGCCACAAGTAAACTGGATAATCCTTTGATCGGATATTTCACGTTAAAAATCATTAGAATTGTTTTTATCAAGAATTCTATAATTAAGTAAGTAAAGTACCGTGAACTTAAGAACTCCGTATTCGAGGGCAATAAATGTGAAATGATGAAAGCATTGGCATTTGAGGAATTTTCTACCATATTTCCAAAAAGATTTTAGTTCCAATTTCCAAGCTTCAAGTCAGCAAAAGTCAACTTTGAATTTGTTTAATATTCTACATTCTTTCTATACAAAATTTCTCTAAAATTTTAAAAGATCCATATACACACCCCGAAAATAACTTAAAAACCCTAAAATTTTGGTATACCCGCGTTGCTGATAAGACCACTTCTAACACCTTTGCTTCCATCCAGACTTGCACTATCTCTAACTAACCAAAAATGTAACCAAGCATGCAAACATAATTTTAACATTTTATAACCACTTAACTCTGTTTCGGCCAAAACCAACTAGCCAAAAATAAAATGCTTTTGACTATAATTTGAAAAAGTAAGAGAGAAAAAAAAATACATAATTCTTGAAAGTCACAGCTTTGTGCTCGGGGCACGGGAAATATAAATTGTTTAGGAGCAGTTCGTTCAGGCCAGCCGGTAACAAATAAAAAAAAAAAAATTTACACTGTCATCAAAGCGTAACTAAACGCCCATTTTTCTCAACTTCAACGCACACAGCTCGACGAACAGGGTCTCCTAACAGTCTCCGTCTGCGTCCCTGGCAGCCCTCTCTCTCTCTTATCTCTGGGTCTCTGGCAATACCCAACGTCGTCCATTTTCGGTGGTTATTAGTGGCATATTTTGGCTTAAAGTGCGTGAACCATGTCGAAAAAAAAGAGTGGCCCAACAAAAATTTATTGTTTAGTAGTGAAGTTAACAACAAAATGGACCTCCCCATGTGCGGCCCCTGGCTCGCCAGCTACGTTGCAGACACGCAACGCCAGGCAAGAGCCAACAACAACAAAAATATTAACGCCTCAAGCGGCAACAACAACAACACAAGATCTTTGGTAGTGTATATAGCTAACTGTTGTTTTGGTACCGAAAAAATAAAACACAATAAAAAAAGAACCTCTTACCTTATTGGCTGACGTGCGGCTTAGCGACCACCATGTTAGTCCATGGATGGATGTCTGGATGCATGTCCGACTGGCTAGCATGATGATGGCGTTGATTATGGCTTATTTTCAAATCTTTTTATTTTACCTCTGCTCGCCATATGCTTCTTGGAAATGGCTAAAACAAATTATGTGGAGTCATCAATGGCAGCAGGCATAGCTACAACAACAAAAACAACAACTACGCTACAGACATGGTCCAGCAACTTAATGTAGAGCAGCTGCAATTCCCAGCAATCTCAACTCAGCTCAACTACATCCCCAGCAATTTACCAACTCATAAGATCTGCATCGATTTTGACTTATGTTGAACTTATAAATCAGCCTTAAGTTAATCTCTTGCTTAATTTTTCCACTGCGATCTTGTCCAGGCGTTGATTGGTCTGTGTTGGTACTGTGTGTAGGCAGAACTTGGTCTTAAAAGTTGTTTAAATTTAAAAATGAAGTAATTTTTAAAGTGAACTGGCCTATGATTCATTTAAAACTTTAATTACGATGAGTAGGTCGAAGAAGCATAGTTGGGAAGGCATTTATAAAGATGGCTACCAGAAGTGAATCATGGTTCATTCAATTACCTTTTGAAAGTAAAAATATAAATATAGAAGACTCGGAGTTCGGTTTCAAACATTAATGAAGCATTTTTTAAAAAAGCTATGAGAAACTGTATAATTTTACAAGAGCCTTTTAAGGATAAGAAAAATAATCCTAAAAATCAGAATAAGCGTGTTATTCTTAGGCTTCCCATTCAGCTCTTATAGTGAAATCTGGATAATTAGAAAATTAGAAACAGAAAGTAATGAAAAAAAAATGTTTAAGAAAATATAAGCTTCTTCCATATATAGGTTGGTGCACCCTATGGGCCCATTGCGGATCTGGCTGCTTTCGTTGAATCCTCAAAATGGTTCTGCAACATGAGAGAATTAGTCGATTGGGGATGTCCTACAGTTTTTGATCCTCCTTCACACTCCCTTCCTTTCTTCAATTCCTTTCCTCCCCTTCTTTTAATTAGGCAACACAATGTGAGGTCCATTGTGCGATCTCTGGGCGATCTCAGTCACTATCTGAACTGCTTTTACAACATATCCTAACCTAATTGGACTCGTAGAATTAAACAAATTTCAATTTGAAAGATGATTTAAGAAGGAAAACTACCGCCTTGCATGTATCTTCTGAAAAGTCTGTAAACGTGAGATTAAAGCCAGTAACCGTCTATGGAGTGCGTTATCGATCTTACGAGAATCGATTTTGTTATGCCAATTACGCAAAGAAAGAGTTTGTGGAACTTCAGGTTCCAAAAAGATAGTGAGTGGTGCCATGCTTCAGCTGAAATGTTTAATTTGTTGAAGTCTTTGTTCCCCGGACTTCTCTACTATTGTTTTTTTTTTGTTGAGATTTATATAGAAAAAAAGAAACTCCGAATGATCCCAATTAAGTGCTATGTCGTTTTCATTTAATTATAAACTTGCGAAAAATATACTAGAATTAGTCAGGATTGAATAAAAAAAAAATGGAGTCAAAATCTCAAGATTGGAGCTTGGGTATAGTCCCAATATCTAAATTTTTATACAGAATCCTTAGGTTTAAACCTTTCATTCCCATATTTTTTCCCAGTTGGGTATACGGATACATTAAATATTCAGATATGTAGAGTGAAAAACTTAGAAGGAAGTTATACAAATTTTGTTCTACAATAATCAGGAAGACAATAAAAATTAATTGGTTTAGTCAAATATGGCCTGGTCCTCCGTTCAACCATCCCTCTACCCATATTGCTTGTTTAGGAAAGATCTAAAAAATTAGAATTATGAAAATTTGATACAAGTTGCGACTAACATTTCTTTTCTTAAAGCAAAAATAAGGATAATATGCTTGACCAGTATGTGCGTCTGTTCTCTCGTGTCTTCCAAGCTTCTAATCATAAATTGACAAATGAGGTATCATTGAAACCCTCCTAATAGTTCGCTGGTTATAGGCTATGTATCATCATATCAAATAGAGTGCCATCAGAGAGTACTAAAATATATAGAGGCGAGAGTTACCGAAAAAAAATTTTTTTACCCGTTGAAAAATTATGCGCCTTATTCAAACAACAACCCCATCTGGAGCGTAATCTTTTGGAAGGTTGCACTCAAGAGAGAAACTTCGCCTCTATATATTTTAGTACTCTCTGGTGCCATCTAGAGGACTAGGAAAAAATTACATTTTAGTTTAGCTAGTCAATTTGCTTTATTGGTATAATTTTTAAGTTTTGCTTAAGGCTAACCATTGTCCAGACAAGTCCAGATAAACTTCTTTTGTTCCTGTGAGAATACCCGTACGGGGTTCAGATCTTGCTGATTCTCTTGATCGCCGAGTTAAAGCTATATTTCAAACACCTAATCTAAAACGTGGCCTATGCCATTTCAAATGCCTTTACATGCCAAGAAATATTTTTAAAAATAGTCCGTAAAGCTTCTTGAAAGCTATTATCATCAAGTTTTTATTCTATATAATCCATCCAGTCGAGTCAAGAAATCATGCATAAAAGTTCTCTTTGATAAAAAAAAGCTGTGCCAAAATATTGTTTTAAACATGTAAAAATTTGTATTATATTCGCTTATGTAACCTATTATTGTCAAAATTAAGAATGGATATGGATTTTTTAAAGCTTTGTGAAATGAATATATCACACTAGATTGCGTAAAAGGCTCTCAAATCATTTTTCGAGTCGAACGATAGAAGCATGAGATAGAACCAACTATATCAGGGTTTCTAAACTATATTATCAAAATATTCCAAAAAAAAGCTCTGAAGCTTTTTATACACTTATTTGGAGCTTATACATATAGATGATTAAGATATCTCAAAATTTTTAACCGACTTCTAGCAGCTCTTTTTCGTATGAAACCTCATTTCATTCGTCAAGGAGTCTTAGTAATCTCAAGCCAAACGATTGGTATAAATCTTAAATAAACTTTAAAGCAATATACTAGTGGACCTGTGAAGTCATGTCCTGTGTTGACTTGGTTGCTATTTGAGGGCTCAGACACGGTTTTTTTTATAATTGATTCTTCGATAAACTATATTTGGCAATCCACTTTTTTTTAGCAGATCTGACATATACTACTACTTTGCCTCAAATTTGCTCTAGATAAAATATCTTAAGTTAAGAATCTTGGGGTTTTTCACTTTTCGGTTAAATCTTCTTGATGAAGAACGCAGTATTAAAACTCCGAAAGAAAATCGGACATTCCCAATACAACTCTATGTTTCGACTTTTATTTATATATAAAATAGGAGTACTTATATGGTATTTTTTCTGCATATGCAATCTTTAGGACGACGATTAGCATGATAAAAATTTATATAAAAAATGAATTTATTGTGTACCAGTGAAACATTTTTATTTCCACTTTTTATTTATATTTATTGTATTTTCAGAGACTTATGGTTACAATATTTAAAAAAAAAAATATTATTATTATTTTTAATAACATAATTCAAATTATCAACGAGATTTATATTTTTATGAATTGCAGTTTTTAAATTAACAATCGCCAATCCACTGTGATTAGGTGGGGATATCATAAAAGGAAAGGGACAACAACGCCCCAAATCTTTTGGTGTAGCTTCATATCAAATTTTTCAAAATCAATACTTATCTTATTCAACCTTTTTATTAAATTCTCATAAGGAATTTATTTAGCGACTAATATGTTTATTAATCTGCAGTTCATCTTTTTCCAGATTGAGGTTACGTTGTCGAACCTCTTATGTACCCAAATACTATTAGTAATTAAACGCCAGGTCTTGTTTTAAAACGTTTGTATAAGTAAGCGCTTCAAGCGAACCGCCATTGCCCAAATCTGAATGGCATACCTCCAATTTGGCAAAAAATTTTATTCTTAGAGCATTGTTTTTTTCGAAGAAAATTTAAAAAAAATCGACGAGAAAACCAACTAGAAATTTGTGGCCCACCACGGTGTAGACAATGTCATAGGTTCCTCCCTTTTGATCCACACAACTTAAGTAAGCCTTTGTTATATCAAAATCCGACATTAATACCTATTGTAAGATAGCTAGAAAACAGTAGCACCCATAGTCATTAAAAGAAAGTAACTTATTTCTAGAAGTTTTTGTTAATAACTTTGGATTAAAATGCTGCGTTATCATTCTCGACAGCATTTTGTTACCACTCTGGCGGTCCGGAAGTGCTTGCAGCCATGGCGGGTTCTTTTTTTCTACATGGTGCAGCGGGGTCAGTGAAGCGTGTTTAGTGGTTGCATATACGATACGCCATTTTGTTAGGCCAACCATTGAAGAAAAGTAACCTAAGTGAAAAGGTTAATGGAAACTACAAACTGCCCTTAAAGTGGCTGCCACACGATCCACTTGAAATGCAACGAAACATAACCAAACAGAGGCTTACTTAGAGCCCTACTTAAGGAAGAACTCACTGGCTGCTTAGGCTAAAAGTCAATGCACCCTGTAATAACAAGCCGGGGCACGTGTGTTTTTCCTGCACTTAAGCGTGTAAATTTTCCAAAAGAAAGAAAAGACAGAAAAATGTTTAAAAACATTTAAACAACACTTGCATAAAATGTGGAAACTTATTAACTGCCATGCCACACGTTGCACACAGTGCACATTGCCCAATTTGGCTTGGCGGTGTCAACAGAGTCTGTGTGACGTCAGTGATGAAGATGACGACGACGACGCCAAGCGGGAAAAAACGCAAACGTGTGAGAAAAACCTGAGCGCATGGTACAATCTAAACATAGACAACTTGAGGATTTAGCAGAGAGTTTTAGTCTTAGACTAAACAATCGTGAGAGAGTTTTGTAGAGGACATGGAATGTTTGGGTTTGTGGATAAGGCGGTCGTTGTGACATGGCAGGCGAAAATCTAATAATTTAAATGACTTAATTATTGCGTCAGACTACAACTACAAAGCGCCACAGCCGCCATCCCCACAAACTGGCGTCGAATATTTTCGGGGTTTCTTCTTGTTTTTTTTTGTGGCAAGGTGGCGCCTTGGCTGTTGCACTTCCGCCACTTATTAGTTGTTTGTATATTTTGATTATTAGCATTATATTATGCACTTTATGAAGTGCGAATACATAAAAAACAATAACAATAACTACCGCCCCCCCACATTGTTGTACGGATTTGGCGCCAAGACAAGACGCGACTTGGTGACGCCACAGCTGCTGCTGCTGCACACACCACCGACCGATCTTTGTCTAGCTGCCACAAAGGCATCAGCCCTGGGCTCTAACACTCTATCAAAATCGCAGCAAATCAATAAAAACCAAACGCCATATTCGCCACGGTTCAGCTCTCTCTTTCAGTCTCTATCTGCACACGCACCAAAAATCGATTTGAGTCCGGTTTTTGGGTTCCCAGCTGTCCACGTCTTGACCGAGCGTGACTTGTGCCGCCGCCTCGCAGACAAAAGGTCAGCCAACAAAAGCCGTGAAAAATAATAATGACGTTAAAACAACTTAATTATTTGTGTAATGTTGAACTTCCTAGAAATCCTGGCTCGAACTCACTCTCAGCCAATCCGGTAGCGCAACAATTGTGGCAAAAAGGCCACATATTAATTGAGCATAAAAGCGAGGCCGCAGTTTTTCCTGGAACCCTGGGCTATTGGGTGGTCGTTGTAGCTAAACTGCGCTAATGGCTATTAATCTGCCCAGATTGCGCTAATCATTTGCAGTAACGTTGTTGGAGACGCGACGTCGCAGTCAACATCGCCGCTGACGGCAGCAGCAGCATTCCAGTGAGCGCCACGCTTTTGGCCACTTGGGGCGCGACAAGTTTTGTTGGCTTTTCCCACACTTATTGACAGCGCACAGCTTAAAGCCATAAACAAATAGACAAACACTCCGTAGAGACGACAAAGACGACGACGACGGCAGCTGCGACGCCGACGTCGACGTTGAAGTCAACTCTGAGTGGCTTTTGGCCATAGGCTAAATGCAAACAAAAAATGGCGAAAGTTAAATGCGGGTGACGACGTTGGAATACTCTTAAGGATTTTTCACAAAGGAATTATGAGGTAAACAAAAACGAAAAAATTAAATGTGATGAAGTTGAAATACTCTTACCGAAAACGTAGAAAAAAAATATGACGAAAATTATCGGGAAGCTGTAAATTAAAAAAAAAATGTTATTGTAGTAAATCATTTAAAAGCGAGTTAATAGATGAAAGGGTACTTGCATTTTAGTCATCTAAGTCGAATCCTAGCCAGTATAATTTATAATCTATGAATAAATATTTTAAATTTATTTAGATAGGTTAGTAAGCCTATACGCATAATTTAGCATTTTTTAAGATTATGCATTTTGTTGGGCAGAAATGCAAAAGTGCCCGACGAGCAAGCGGAGCAAACAAAACGAAAATGCAAAATGTTATTAAGTTATATGATATTAGGCATGTGATAATTTAGAAAAAGGAACAATCTTATCCTTTTTTTTGGGCAGAAATGGAAAAGTGTCCGACTAACAAGTTGATCAACCAAAATAACAATGGAGAAATGCAGAAATGCCTGACTAAAATATTATTCATTATTCCAGAGTTTTCTTTGAGCCATTTAAAAGCAAAAAAAAAAAACAAAGTAGGAAATTAATTTTTTTAATATTTTAACAATATACATTTGACAGTTTTTGATACATATCTCCTTTATTTTATATCACACGACAAGCACTTAAAAATATTTATATAGATATTCGGTCTTTGTGCAACACATTTTTGCCAGAAATACATTTCTTGGTCAATTCTGAATTTTGTTTGTATAAGTTGTTGTTGGAACCTTCTAAATTTCTGCCCGAAGTAAATAGGCTCAATAAAAAGATATATATATTATTTTTTTTTAAGGTCTAGAATTATCAAAAGGAAGCTAAAAAATGGATCTAGTCGGCTTTTAAGCTGAATATTTTTGTGCTGATCGATTTATTGTTGAATTCAAAATATTCAAATTTTTTTAAATGTTTTAATTTCTGAATTTGTTGCATTTTTGAATATTTTACTTTTTAATTTATCTTTGTGGCCAGAAATTATTTTTGTGATCAATTTTGGTTAGGAAAAATTTTCTAAATTTTGTTTTTGTAAGTTGCTGTTGGAACCTTCTAAATTTCTGCCCGAAAAAATAAAATACAATAAATAAAATTTGTATTATTTTCTAGTCTTGAAAATCAATAAGCATTATTGTTTTTTGGATAAAATACGAATACGAAATATTTACATTCTTTTAAATATATTATTTTGGATTTACGAATTTGTGGCATTTTTGAAAATATTCCTTAGAATTTGGCAATTATTTTCGGATTTCCAAAAGCAAAGCTTTTAAATAGTAAGGTCTGCTAAAATTAATTAAATCTGATGTCAAAAATTTTACAAGATTTGACAAATCGTTTCTTTAAAAATTAAATCGCAGAAAACAAGTTTTTTAAAAATATGTTCGAAAAAAATCAAATCTTACAAAAAAACTTAAGTTTTGTTTTTTGAGTTTTATAAATTTCTTAACTATATATTGTTATAAAAAGAAAACACGAATACGAAGTAATTAAATTTTTTAAATGTTTCATTTTGCATTTACGAATTTCCTACATTTTCAAACATTTTATCATCATGAGTTTCAAAATATGTTCGAAAAAATACGAGCCGTTTCAAATGTTAAAAAAAGTAGTTTTTGTGCTTTGAATTTTCGTAACTAGACTAATTTAATATGTATATATGATTTCCTTTATCTCCTGTTATACATTGAGGCGTCAAAAATTAATTGACTTAAAAAATCATTTCAATATTCGGTATTACCTCTGTGTACTTATTTTTTTAATAAATGGTAACAAACTTGTTAAAAAAAATTCAAAAGGCACAAAACATAATTGATTTTGGCACTAATTAAAAAATTAATACATTTTTAGTAGGGTCACACTGGAGAATGCTAAAAAATTCGTTTGTGTAAATATGTGTTCTGCACAATCTATTAGACATCTTATAAATAAAAATATCTAAATAAAATTTCAAAAATTTTGTACCAATAACGTAAAAAATGTTAATTTAAATTTTTAATAAGGTCAAACTGGACAGTGCTTGCAATTTTTTCCAATATGTGTTCTGCACGTTCTATTACACAACTAATAATAATTAAAATTTCAAAAACTTTGTCACATATACTTCATCTCTTCACAAAACTAACATACACCTTGTCGCTAGTTTATAGTGTATAAAAACGGCAGCAAGTTGTTGTCGCTTTTTTGTTTGGTCTTTAATTTTTAGATGCTGCTACTTACTCACCTGCCCACCAGTTTTTTTTGTGTGTCTACATATATACTATATACACTAGTATATGTGTTTGTGTGTGTGTGTTTTTAAGGTTGGCCAGCAACTTGTCTTTAACTGTTGTTTAAACAGCAAATAATAAAAAGATGAGCCAGCAATAGCTACCGGCAAGCAGCTTTAGAGAGACATCTATTGTGACTGTCTCTGAGGAGCCTCGACAACTTTGTCATTGTGCAATTAACTTGCAGAAATATTCAAATTAATTGCCTTCAAAATGGCGCTAATAAATAACAACAAAAAAATACACAACAAAAAGTATAAAAAAATAAAACCACAAAAGATAAACTGACACGCCCAGAAGCGATAGTCACGAACTAAACAATTTATGATATGGCCATGATAAATGATCGAAGAGGCGAATACGGCGTATACTTGATATTTGTCATAAAAGACAATTTCTGGTTGTTATGCATGTCAATAACTTGTGACTTGGCTCATTTATATTGTTTAGGCCTTAAAGTTTGATTTTATTGTTCAAATATCAGTTCTTGAATTGACAGTTTTTGGTAATTAAGAATTTACTGTAGGTGACCATAAAATGGAAACTATGAGCTACAGCGAATTATATGATTTAACAAAATTTACGATTTTTTTTATATAATTTAAGTAAATAATTGGTAGTGTTAGATCATAGATCTTTAAATACTTACTATACTGTGACGTAGAAAGGCATATAATATTGTTTTTAGCTTCAAGCTTAAGTTTTTTTTTCTGCTTATAATCCCAAAACAAATTTTCAGTTTAGGTTTTCAGTTGTTGTTTCCGTTGTGTCCCATCGGTTTTTTTCCAGAGGAGTGTTGGGCCCAGGTGTGGATTTAGGATTTGGCCCTGGGGGAAAGTTCTTTACTTCGAAGAATATATGTATCAGAGCTTGTCAAAAACATTTAACCTATTTTAAAAAGATTTGGGGGTCCGAACCCGAGACCCCTTCCGTGGATCCACCACTAGTTGAATCTTATACTTAATTGGGGACACATGTTCTCAGAGGTTTGCTTCCTAAAACCATAGTAAACTTAATATGTTAAGGTCTTAGATTAAAATCCGTAATTTTGATTCGCTTAATCAAGATAAAGGCTACATATTGTTTCTATATACCTCTACTCAAAATTGTTACCTATGCGATACTTGAAAGATGAAGAAAAATAACCAACTATTTCAGGGATATTTTTGGCATATTTCTTTTTACGGATATCTCTACTACGTATTGAATACCCTTAGGAAAACCATATCCCATCGGTTAATAGGAAATTATTTCGTTTTAATAAGAATTGCTAATTGTTTTCTCGGAGAGAGAAGTTTAAAATCGAAGAACGATCTATACAAACATCTTTAGGAAGAAAGAAGGCGTAGGAGGGCACGACTTCTCTGAGGTGCTTGCGACCTCGCTTCATTCTGTCTTCCCAGCTGGGACAGCGTATTTCAGGACGGGATTTACGCGGTTTGGCAAGGAACAAGACTGATAGAACGGTACCATTTACTGTCGATAGAGATTGGTCTTAGGGGAGATTTATCAGTTCCAAGTTTATCTTTAAGAGCTCGCAGAACATTTTCAAACTGTTTTCCTAAATTTGGGGGGAGGGGATCTGGGCCCCAAAACCCCTATGCTGGCTACTAGGGCACTCCGGTGCAACTGTTATCAAGAGGACGGCCCTGATACGGATCTGATATAAAGGTAAAATTTACTGTCGATAGACAGGTCGCTATCATAGAAAGTAAGCCTATCCTTAATATTCTTGGGTCTTCGGGGAGATTCTTTACTTCGAAGTGTATTTATAGGAGCTCGCAAAACATTTTAAACTATTTTCCTAAATTTGGCGGGAGGACATCTGGGCCCCAAAACCCCCCCCGGATACCACCCTGCTTAGCCGTATCCATTGCCTCTCAACCACCCTCTGCTGTCTACTAAGGCACTTCGGTGCAACTGGTAACGAGTGGACGGACGAGATGCCCTGAGACGGATCTGCACTTCCAGTTGCTCTTGCATTTACGGATATAAAAATCCCTTTCAAGGTGTCAAATCTGAAATAAGAAAGATAGTAAGTGCCAAGACGGAACGAGCAAGGGATACTTCTTCTTCTTCTGCTATCCTAGACTCGCAGTGCAGCATACTGCCTTAAAACAAGGAGCACTCCTTCCGGTTGGCACATCTCCCGAGCGGTTTGACCATGATATAATTTAAAACAAACATCTGGACATCTGCAATTCCACACGAACAGGATCAGGGTCTTAACAGAAGCTAGAAAGGCGCACTGCATAATAGGCCCAAAGACTCAGCGGATCCCTGTTGGCGTTATAACTTCAATCGTAATTATGGAGATAGGAAGGGAATGGAACGCGCCCAACATTTGCTATGCGACTCCACTGCACTGCTTAGAAAACTTTGGGAAAAACCATTATTCGAAGATCTAGGATTTTCAGCAAATTCAAAAGTGATGAAAGAAAAATAGTTTTGAAACGAGAGATATTAGGGGGCTAGGAGAGCCCAACCGGTAGGCTTAAAAATACTTAAAACGGCTAAGAGATATTTCTGCACATAAAGATACCTTTAGAAGTCGGAAAATTGCGTATAATTTGGTGATAACTGGTTTGTGGACCTTCCAGGATAAACTCTTTGTAAGTAAGAAAGATGAATAAGAAATCAATCATGAAGTCAAGTCTTTGGTAGAGACTACTGTGCACCAATTTTCTCCCATTACATTTCGAAGTCGAAAAGTCACTTTTATTAGTTTGAGTGCTTCTCAGAATAACCTTTTCCTAACCTTTTCCGTGACGTGAACTTTTAGGTGGAGGCTACTGTACTCCCATTTTCTCCCATTAGTAGGTAAACCCCTTATCTTCCAGCCTTCCCTATCACTTTTTTTTACTTTCTTTAGTTTAGGCATCTAAAGGTCTTTGGGCTCGGATGCCTCACTAACTTAACCCCAACCAAGTTCGGTTTTAAGTAAGCCTTCATAAGTCTTGATTCGCACTTTTGAGGTTTCAGAGTATTCCGAGGCGTGCTCAGCCTAAGGAACAAAGAGTTTCAAATCATGATGAGCTTCGCAGAGCTTTGTATCCACAACGAGCATCTTTTAAGTTATCTGGCCTCTCACAATTGCACATCCTGTCCCCCTATTAAGGCTCCTCCCTTATTTCCAGTCTCTACTGTACACATATTTCTTGCTTATTGTTCCCTGGCTACTCTTTAATGAAAGTCACGCGGCACTTTCTCCGCACTGAAATGAATCGAAATAATCGCCGCATATAAAGATTAAAAATATTTGGGTGGCATTTCGTGGAAACCAGAAAAAGATAAGTCTGCGTAAATTCGGGACTACTCTGGTAACCAACCTCGTCATCATCATCTTAGTAGACCACAAAAAAAAGAGGCAGCTATACTAAAAATAAAAATTAAGACATAAAGCGTCACTAATCGAAAATTTCGAGCAGCAGCGTTGACGTTGACGTCGACGGCGGCAGCGACTGCGACGCATGCAGCAGATTCACACTGACGATAAGCGGCCAATATACAGGTGATAATTATATAATTTGTGACGGATGGACAAGCACATAAAAATGTTTCATTTGGCCGTAGAATTTTTATAGGTTTTTTGTAACTAAAACTCGAAAGTCCCTCCGTCCGTACCATTTGTCCCATTCTATTTTCATAGTCTTTGCTTTGTCTTCCACTCTTTGTTTTGTTGTTATCATTGTTGTTGTTGTTACTATTGACTTTTGTATGCCGTTGCGCCCTCTTTTGACGTCGTCTTCACAGCATGGAGACATCATCACCGAACCAGGTAACTTCGAGGTAGGTGTGGCTGGCGCACTGGGAGCGCTGGGAAAGTTCCGAATGCCAAGTGTCGATGTTACTAGCAGGCAGTGAAAATTGTAGCACTGGGTGGCCGTGGGAGTTTTTTCTAAGAGATCTTTGCCTGGTTTACACAGTTCGTGCCTAATTGTCGTTGCGCGAAATTGTGCGCGGATTCCGTAAATTTCGCATTTGGCATGGCAGGCACGCCAATGTTATAGAGAGAATCCTCAGCGCATTCGTCATTCGCTTGTCGGGCTTTGGCAGCAAGCTGATCATCATCACCAGGCTCATCATCTTGGCCTTCATTATGATCATCTTTAACATTATTCTCATCATTATTGTGTGTTTGGCGTTTTTTTCCTCGGCGCATTTTGGCAGAAATTGCTTTTTGTGTGCGTTCTTCTCACACAGCACATTGCGTCTGGCTGGAGGATCTCTCTTGGTTCCTTCTATATTAATTTGAAGTTTTAAATGGCCACGGCTACGCTTTGCGCTTAACACGAACAACGGCAGCAGCCGCGGCAAAGGCCATAACTTTAAATATGTCCAGCAAGGCACAAAAAAATAAGAAACCCTAAGAAAACCAAAATCCTGCGACAGTTTTGCTCAAGACGCAGACAGGAAAAAATCTTGGCCAGCAAAAAAAATGTTGCTTGGAATTTTTGTGTACATTTTGTTGACAGACGTGGCGTAGTTTTTGTCGCGCCAGTCTCTACAGAATGGATGGATGGATCATCATCAAAGCGTGCAATTCTCCGGAGACATGCGTTGGAGCAAAAACTAGCAACGATTTTAAGCCGCATTTGGCAATAGCAGTGCAGAAAAAATTAAACGTTGGAGATTTATTTCTTTCGTTAAGGATTTTGTGGCATTTGCAGTTTTGCATTGCAGATCCTTCGCCAGGGTTACTTTACCGCTTAAGACTTGTGAGCATCATTATTATCGGCATCATCATCAACATGCTTGGTCATGATTACGCTGATGATCGTCATCTTGATCCGTGAGGCTTGAGCATTGAGTGACTGTCAGTCAGTGAGATCAGTCAGTCAATTGTTTTCGTCATGGCATCGTGGCAAATGTTTAACATTTGTACGCCTGTTTATACACTATCTTTATAGGATGGGTAGAAGAATATTGGATTTCTGGAGGAGGTTACAGGTAGAAAGTGGAGCGATGGTGGTGAAGAATGTCCTTTATAAGATGGGTCGTAAGCTTCTCGCTTCCATTAGTTGGAAATAACCAGAGGGGTGAGCCCCCTGTTGGTTTTTTTTTTTTTTTCCTAAAAGGGTTCCTCACAGAGAGGTGGGGCTCAGCGACCAAAAGGTGTTTTGTACCATACCCTTAGGTATGCAGTAGGTCTTTTGTTGGTATTGACCTGAGATGGAAGGGACTAATCCGTTCCTTTCCCATGTGACAGGATCTGTCCCATACCAGCGTTGGGCAGTCACAGAAAATATGTCTGGTGGTTTCATCGTCTTCTAGACAGAGCCTGCACTCTGGACTCTTCAGAATTAACAAATCTATTTTAGTTTTCAGCTATTTATGTATACCAGATGTATCATATAACAAAAAAAAATGTTTAAAATAACTTATGGAACAATAGAAAAAACTTGCTACACAATTCCACATACATTTTTCGTATTATATACGGCACAATTATAAAAAAAGCTGCCCACATAATGATCGAAAACAATCCCATAGCAGCTTTAACTATCATCATAACGCTTTCATATTCAAGGTTCCATTGATGTAGAAGCTCAATGGCCGCAAGATGATACATATATCCTTGAGCCAAATACGAATTGGGCTTCTTCCAGGACGGGATAAGTTTAAATTTCTTCCAATCCCCTTGTGCCAGTTCCATGAAAGATGTACATGTAAATGTACAATCAGCCGGTAGCTTACGGAACTCCCCATCCTTCACATGCAAAACAGTTGGCAATTCTTGGAGTCCAAAGCGCATTATCAACTCCTGAGAGTAATCTAACTTCATGCTGGCCACGAATACCTTATGCTCTTCCTTTTTCACATCATACGCAAACTTGTTCCAGGCACGATAAAATTTATAGCAGTCCTTAATAAAGGGAACACAGAAGCCCACCATCCATTCGCCTTCCAGCATAAGTTCCCAATTTTGCTTGTCCAAGTGGATTATGGAGTTGATGGAGTTGGAAGTTCCATTTTCTGACATGCATGCAAGTCCATTGGACATCCCAATAAAGATGGTGACGCTAATAATAAATAAAGGGAACTTCATTTTATTTTATATTACAATTTTCGATATCTTAAACTCTCGGAACTTTAAATTTTATTATTCAAAATATGAATTTATTCGCACGGTCTGCTCAGCTCGAGATTTTCGCTTGAATAAAAATATTTTTCTAATGACTTGAGTTCAAGATTTTTTTCAAAGCAACTTTGATTCACTTTTTCTTTTTATTCATTATGATTTTTTTTAAATGAATGAAATCGGTTCAGTTGTATTAAGAATATAATACCTAGAGCAACTGTAACCTTTAGCACGGTTTTTTCTTAGAAATTATTAAATATACTATAGTAAAGAATTTCTGTCTTAGAAACGAAATATTTAAATTATGTGCAATTGTGCTAAATGTCATTCCAATCACTCTCGAATTAAGATTTTTAAGTTTAGAACATTTAGAAGATGGAAACATTGTTTCGGATGCAGATGCATGTTACCTTCATTGATTTGTTTCACTGTGTTTTTTTTTTCAAATTTGTGTCTCGTTATACGAGTATACTGCGATTAATCGATTTTTCTTAAGAATCGGTCGAAAAGTTCCATTCGATTATGAAACGTTTAGTTTCAATAAGGTCTTTCTCAATCCCAAGAATCATGCACTAGTAAATCTGAGTGGCGGGTTAAGGTAATTTTTTTTTTTTTTTCGAAAAGGGTTCCCCACAGAAAGGTGGGGCACTGCGCCCAAAAGGTCTTTTGTATCATACCCTTAAATAAATGCAATTTCCGCATGAATAGCAGTAGGTCTTTTGTTGGTTGATCTGATATGGAAGAGACTAATCCGTTCCTTTCCCATGTGACAGGCTCTTTCCCATACCTGCGCTGGGCAGTCACAGAGAATATGTCTGGTGGTTTCACCGTCTTCTAGACAGAGCCTGCACTCTGAAGAGTCCGATAGGTCAATTATCTGTAGATGGTATCATTCAACACTGTGGTGGCTAGATAGGTAAGCTACCAGGAGCTTTATGTCCGCTTTGCCAAGACCTTTTTGTCTTGATCGCATCCAGAGGTTTGACAAGCTCTTTTGCTTGACGAAGTCCTGGAAGGGAGAACCAGTATCTCCTAAGTTCTCCGGCGGCCCATTTGTTTATCATGGTTTTGATTGCGGCGGCGCAGGAGCTGTGGTCAGAGTGGAGGCACCCTGTCGTGCTAGATCGTCAGCTATCGTGTTACCAACATACTTTGTTTCGGGCGGACAGGGTTTGGAGGTAGTTATGGCATTCTTTAACCATCCTGGAGGAGATTCTCCAGGATGACAAAGCCCTAATAGCAGCTTGGCTATCTGAATAAATGCATATATTTGCGCCCCTAGTTCCCTTGAGAAGGAATCTAAGGACGCAGATCTCTATGCCATGAATCTCCGCTTGAAAGACGCTGGGTCAGATGCCCATTGCGGTAGAGATTCTGGCGTTGGGTCCAACGATTCCAAAACCTACACCCTGCCCAGTTTTGGCGCACCCCATGTTGGTAATCGTAGAGTCAATTTTTGGGTAAGCTCCTTATAGTAGTATCTTCCATTACAAGGGGAATTCCTTCCCTGTAAGTGCCGGAAGAGAGCAATCGCTGAAGTAAGGTCATCTTCTTTATAGGACTGGTCGTAAGCTTCTCGCTTTCTGTGGACTTCGCTCATTAGTTACAAATAACCAGTGGGTGTTAACCCCTGTTGGTACACCTAGAGTGAATTTTTGAAGGAAGCTCCTTTTAGTAGTATCTTTCATTACAAGAGGAATTCCCTCCCTGTAATTGCCGGCAGCAATGGCTAGCTGAAGTAAGGCTTAAAAAATCAATTTATGTAATCCGTTCTGGTATTTTCCAGACGTTGGTTGTTCAACCTTATTCTCGGAGTGACGACAGAACAAGATTCTTTACAATATTTTCGGTTGTTTGAATAATGATTGCAGTTTGGTTCAACTAAGCAAGTTCAAAAAGTAGCGAAAAACTCTTTTATAAGGTAATCTAAATTAAAATATTGTAGTTTTCAAATTATAGTTCGTTATTATATCTGAAAATTCGTTCTTAGAGCATTTTGTCTTCGTTGATACATCCCTTCGAGAACTTTTGAGTTATTTTTTGTTGCTCACTTTGTCTTATTTTTTGCACTATAATAAAGAAATATTTTTAATAAGCTTTCATTCATTTTTAACGAGGGTTCAACATTTTGCAGCGACATTCTTTTTTCGGCTACCTTATGGAGGTACCATTGTTATTGTTGTTGTTATTTATTTATGCGCATTGTGGCACATTTGATTCATCTAATGGATTTTGAGTGCTGTTCCCAAAAGCACTCCTGGGAGCAACAACAATCCACAATTCGCAAATTCAATCAAATTTCAATTAAATTAAGTGTAGCCGGAACAGCCACAAAGTAAGCGAGCGAAAAGCCAAGGAACGACCTATGGCCGCTTTTTGGGAGCACTTTGTAGATAATTCTGGATTGGCAAGCAATGCGCCATTAACCATAATCAATTGCCAGCTGCACATCTGAGAATTGACATTGAAATGGAGTACGAAGTTCTTAACCCAGCCATGTGGTAAACAACAAGCCAGCTGGCTGCTAATGGAGCACTTTTTGGTATATGCAAAATGCTACCAATTGCGTGAGGTTATGGTTATGGCCAGATCCAAGCTATCAGCTTATTAATTAAAAACAAAGAGCCTTGGAAAACAAAGCAAAACAGAGCGATTGACAGGCCACTTGTGGCGCAACAAAAGCGCAAAACGTTTAAAAAACATTTGCAGTGCACAAAAATTGGGCCACCCTGAAGGACGAAGGATCTATGCCGACACAGACAGAGAGACACAGCGCACCGACAAAAGGAACTGCCTAACTGTGCTTGCAACACTGACAGCTAAAGAATGAGCACCGGAATATGGGCCCAAAAGCCGATAAAGAACCCAGGACCTTTGGTCGAGAGAGAGAGATCCTTTGCTGCTGCTGCTGCTTGTGTGAAAGTAGTCAAAATGGGTCTGCATGTTTGCTGTCAGCTGCGGCAAATGCAACAACAGGAAACACAACCCACAGCACTCGGAACGATCGCAGACTACACACCAAATAAGTTAATAATGTCTTCATTATTGTTGAAGCGTAACTAACGTGGTTTACACATATTAGCCACCTTGGCGGAAAAAAAAAAAAAAAGTGAAAGAAACCCAAAGACAGCGTGTTAAATTGCTGCTGGGCGGTGAAAGACTGCAGGAGTGAGTGAGAGCCGAGAGCCGGCTACAACTTGCAACTAGGTGGGCTACGGACAACGACGACGACACAATCAATGAACGATAGAGGCCAAGTCATATGACAATCGTTTGCTTTTAGCCACAATTGTTTAGCCGTCTGATAAGCGGCAACCAACCGGTCGTTGTCGTCGTCGTCGCCGGCTGCGACAGGGGCAACAACATGACACAATTTTTATTCAAATGCCAACCTCAGACATGAGACAGCATAATCTTGAAAAGGAGCTACATCTACTGCATCTTGGCAGCTCACTTTTTGGTGGGAATGTCGCACAAGTCGTCGCTTGAGAGAGCAAGCACCCTGTGCCCGCCCGTGGCGGCATGCGCAGCTTTATCACTTCATTTGCTGTCTACTCGATTGCTTCTGTTGCTGCAATTTGACCAGCACTTCAGTGTCGTCTGCATCTTGGTCTTGGGCTTCTCTTTTTTTTTTATGTATGTGCCACTGCCCAGCGACCGCATGCCGCGTGTGGCAGTAGCTCGTCATCATCATCATCAACATATGCCGCCTCTATGAGGCAGCTACTACGTCTATGTCAGACCAACCGCATGGCACTATAACAAACATTCCGACTGGTCCAAGTAGGACCACCCAGCTTTGGCCAGCTCGGCCTACAGCAGGATGGGTATGAGACTTCCCGTGGAGCGTTGCATTCTTTGAGCTGTCGTCGCCCGGACAGACAACTGACTACCAGCTAGCTACCATACTAGCTAAATGGCACTCAAATAGGCGCAAATTGGCAGCTGCTCGTCAAGTGCTGGCAAGTGGGTCCTTTCCAGGCTGCGCTTCCGTTTGCGTAAAGTTCCGGACGCAGCGGCGCCGCTGCCACGTAGGCATATGTCCCAGCGTCAAGGAATGCAGCTAACCAAAAAATATGAATACTTAGATATGCATAATGGCAGGAGCTAAGATAAGCAAAGCCGAAGATTTAATACTCTTTTTGTTAAGAACACAGGACTACAAACACCAGGGTCATGTCACTAGTTGGAAAGCTTACAGGCCCTATGTTCCACAAGGAGAAAAAGACAGCAGTACTTGTGGTAATAAATTCCTGCGTAGAATCCGGGGTCAGAAACCCATCATCAAGATTTTAAGATATTTGAGGTTGTACCCGTAACGTCGGCGCAACTTTCGAATAGCCATAACTTGGCTGCGTAGAATTCGGGGTCATAAATTACCCATCGCCAAGATTTTGAGATATTTGAGGTTATGTACAGGTAGCTGGAGAGACACATCACAAACATTTTTTGCCCCTTTACATAACCTCAAAAGTAAGAAAAGCGGAGTTTTTCGGATGCATAACATACAACAATAAAACTGAAGTTTTTAAGTGAATTGTCAGTTTACCACCTTGATTAAAAAGTTCCCGGAAGTTACTCAGAAAATCTAAAATTGAAGATTATTCACCAAAATCGATTTTGTCCCCTTCAAAGACTTTCCCAGCAGCTGCAACGCACTTATGCCAGCGCTTTATCCAATCCTCGAAACATTTTTTATAATCGACCATCAGAGCCATCTTCTATTTTTCGATAGCCTCATCTGGGGTGCTCCACGGAGCGGTTTTTTGAGTCGACCGAATAGGAAAAACTCGCAGGGAGCAAATCCATTGATTTTGGTCCTTGTTGGATGGTATTCATTGTATTTTTACCCTAATAGTCTTGGGAGTCATGTGTTTTGCGTAATATTCAGATCTTTCGGCTACAGCTATACAGCGACATGTCGGAGGTCCAAATCTTTAACCAGAAAATTTTGAACGGATTTAAAAGCAATGCCCAACTCCTTTGCCAACTGCGGTTTACGTTTATCCATTCCTAGATTGTGTTGATGCTTTCTCGGTTTTCAATGTCGTCGTCCTGCCACTGCGTTCATCATGGTTGAAGGACTCACGGCCACTTCTGAATCTCAAAATGGCTGAGACATCAGATTGGCTGATTGAGATGATTATTCCGGGAACTTTTTCATCAAGGTAGTATGCCACAATCCTGGCTATGTTCGTGCCACTGGTAAATGAATTTTTTCGAAGTATCATTGCCGAAACACTTTTTAAATTGTAAAGAATGTCAATAACAGATGTCGAAATCGAGATATCAAATTGGCTGATTGAGATGATTAATCCGGGAACTTTTTCATCAAGGTAGAATGCGCCAGTCCTTGTAATGTTCGTGGCACTGGTAAACCTGGTCTGTTTCCTTCAAAGTATCGTTGCTGAAACATGTTTGTAATACTTTTAATTTGATAGAGAGCCAATGACAGATGTGGCAATTTAAGGAATTAAAGGAGACATCAAAATGATGATTCCGGGAACTTTTTGATCAAGCTAGTATGCCCCAATGGTAATGTCTTACCACAAACGCTTGACAAAAGGCATCCACTCTCAGTAAGAGCATACACTACACTTACATATTAACCTTAAATGGCTTTAACTTTTTAACTGATAGTCTCAGTAGTTTGACAGCTGCCGTTGTCTCTGTCGCTGACGCGCTGCCTCTGTCGCAGTCGCTGCCGGCGTCAAATTCCCCGTCAACGCCGTTGTTCAACAAAGTAATGCGGCATAAGTCGAGCATATTTAGTGGGTTTTATGTAGTAGGTACTATCTGGCAGCATAAAACTAAAAGCGGCTGACTGTCCACTCTACACGCTGCAATCCACTCTATACTCCGGCCTAAGAGATAAGATTAAACCAATTTTATAGCTGCTCTTTAGTGAGCTGTTTTTTTTTTTTTGTTTGGACCCTGTTTCTCTCTCCCGTTTTGGTCAGTAATTTTAATTAATTTAATTTTTATTCAAAATGCCTTGATAAGCAGACGCCAACAAAGTTTGTTGTTTTGTGCTCCCACAATTGGTTTGCACATTCCTTAAGGGCTTATGCTGAGGAAAATTATTGTGGCTTAAATCGATTAATGCGCCTAATCAGCGCCAAGCATCTACATTGTGCAGCAGTCAAGCCAAACTTGGGTACACCACCAAATCCACAGAGAGAGATCCACCGAACGAATGAACCAACGAACCACTGATCCGTTGTTCCGTTCATTCATGCGCTTGACGTGCGCAGTGCGGCCGGCTGGCCGGCCCTTGGCTGCATCAGTTGTTGTTGCTTCATTGATTCATTAAAGATTTTTATTAAAAGGTTTTAATACTCACATTAACTCCACACGATCTCACACAGATCACACGATCTCGGCGCGGGTATCGCATGGCAGCCGCCGCCCCTTGTTGCATGCCCCGTCGTAGCCCAGCCCAAAAAAAATATATATCTTTGTATTGAGCTGGGGCAGCGGCGACTTACCTGTTCATTGGTCGATTGACTGACTGACTTTTAATGCCGCTGCCATTGCCACCATCAACCACCATCTCCAGCACCATCTCCAGCTTCATAGTCTTGGTTTTGATCTTGGTCGAGCTCTTGGTCAGATCGCAAGGCAGTGGGGTAGTTAGCTTTTTGTACGGCGGGGCTGTAACGTCATAAACAAAAGAAATGTAGAAAATAGAGTGCTTGGTAGACATATCAAATAAGGAAGAGACATTGGCTGCTAAAGTAAAAATTCAAGAAAATACCAGCAGCAGGGCCGGATTCACCAGGCCAGTACTCATCTGCGAATGGGCCATTTTCCTTCTAGGGACCCTGCTTCTTCAAATGGCCTAGCATCTTCGAGAGGCCCAAAATGCTGATGAGAAAAATATGTTGCATTTTTATTTGTCTCTATGCAAAGTTTGCCAGTGTGACCAGATTTTTTGCATTCTTATAGTGAGTTCGAAATGGGAGAAGTTGCGTACCAAGAAACGAAATAATAGTTATATCCTGGACCGTATACAAAAGGTACAAAGGGTATGGTAAGTCTGTAAAGTACAGAAGGAGACGTCGGAGACCCCCAAAGTGTATGTAAAAAATGATCGGGATGACTAAAGAAGTCGTTATATCCATATTCTTCTACCTGTCTGTATGAATAGCTCCTATAAGGGTGTTTCAAAGGACCTCGAAAGCCCCTAAAGTTTTAGATTGATAATTCGATTCTTTCTGAAGATATCGTGACTACATTTAGCAGATGAGGGTTTTTTCTCAGTCATTGAACTGAATTTGATCAAAATCGGTTGACTTTATCCTCCTATAGAAAATATCGGTTAAAAAAATGTTTTTGCACAAATTTAAATACCATTCGATTGTTTCTAGAAATATCGCTGCCAAATTTGATATTCGAAAGTTTTTCAGAGTTCCCAAATTGGATTAAAAGAGTTTGACTATATCGTATACCTCGCATTGGTACAATCGGCCAAAAAAAAATGTTTGGTGTAAACCACGACTGATTTTAGTTTATGAAAAGATCATAGCCAAATTCGGCAAATAAAATATCTTTTGGAGCTCTTAAGTAATATTTTTAATTAGACTTTCACATCTCTATTAATCTACAGAATGATTTTGATGAGTCTAGTTTTTTGCAATAATATTTTTCACTTCTATTTAGAAAACTGATGCATAGCTTTAGATTGAAACATAGATTTCCGGGTATACGAGTAGATTTTTTTAGTTGATAATCAAAGTAAAAGGGAGAGATAGCTTTCGAGTTAAGAAATTCTAGTACTATTTGCTATTAGCTGCTATCCGAAGTTCTTTACCGATCTTAATGAAACGCGAACAATCGTATTAAGCGTAGAGCAATAATTTCTATCATACTGTGTCGGAATCAGGATTTATTTTTTTTATTATTATAAATGGAATTTAGTCCTCTACTATTAAAAAAAGGGATATTTAGAAATTTACACTCATTTCGTAAGTAAGCCATCATTTTACAATCATCATTTCCACCAAATTCTATCGAAATCAGGATTTATCTCTTAGATGATCAGCTTTGATTCGATAATTTTACAGTGACTATAGTCAATTTTTTTTTGCATGTGTCGAAATTTTTTAACAAATGAGTTTGGATCTTCATCATTTTAAAAGGATATGTTTCGAAATATACTTCCTTTTCGTGAGTTTACAAACCGGATTAGTTCATTCATTCGGTTACACCAATTAAGGGGGAAACCAGTTTAGACCGATCAAAAACTCGACTTTTTTTATTGCACAAATTGTTAGTATTACTAGTCAAGAATATGTGGTCAAAATTTGAAAGCAAAATTCGCATTATTCCTAATGGACTTAAGTGACCGCCCGTCAGTCCGGAGTAGGTAGAACGGAGCGATTTTCGCGAAACGACTTTTTTTTACTTGTGGGCATTTTAGCTCGAACAATCGCTCTGAAATTTGGTGTGAACATTCTTTATTCAATTCAAATCTAGATGAACCTAATTCTGGGATTATCTGATTATTAAAAATATGTTCTTTTATGCAAAAAAAAGGTGAAAAAATATGGTATTAAAACATAACATTATCTTCAAACACCTAAAAATATGTAATTTAAAATTGTTTTTACACAATCAGGAAAAACTTAAAAAAAAATTCTTAGGAAATGTGTTACTGACGAAAAAAAAAATTGTGATGATTACAGATGAAAATTGCTACCACAGGAATGCCCACCAACAAAATACTCTGATGGCAATAGTCCCTGGACAGCACGATCTAACGACACTATTAAAATTTTTAGGGCTACTTCAAAACATGAATAAAATACTCCCAAATTTAAAAAAAATTCTGTTTATTCTGTCCCTATTGAAAATATCCACGAAAAACCGGTATTCCCCCTTAAGTCCTTTAATATCAGTCATAACCAGTTAAATCCATAATTTTGCATTATTTGTGTCAACTTGCATATTATTCGATTTGTCAAGGTTTATTTCAAGTGATCTCAAATATTTAAAAAATCACCCTGTAAGCCTTAATTTTAATGGGACCATATTAAACCCCCTTATAACCCTCCTTATCTAGGCCACTGTCCCCGCTCCGGCTGGCGCTTCTTTTTGCTTGTCATCGTGTCATGTTTTATGCGCCGCATGCTTTTTCATGCCGCCGTGTGTTGATTTCTGCCCTTTTCTTCTGCCACAGTGTTTCTTCTTCTTATTTTTTTTTGTTTTTTGTGGAAAGTGTGAGAAAGGAAATATCTTCATCGAACGATCTGCGGCGGAACAGCAAAGTGCAGCCTGTATTAATAAATGTTCAAATGCATTAATTGTAGCACAAGAGACGAGAGGCATGAATCAACGGGCCACAGACAAAAGATCAACAAGTCAGCCAGGCCTCAAACTCTCGGATTGGCTTCATTAGCTTTATTTTTTTGGATTTTGTATTTTGGATTTTTTTGTTATACAACAAATCATAGTTGGCCACAAAAATGTTAAAATTTTTGGTAATTTTGCTCAATTTGTTGGGTCCAGTGTTGAGCACACGCCTAAGAGGTTCTAATTGACCCCGCCGCACATGGGCACACAAATTCAAGCCAACCAATATACACTAAGAAAAAAAGCCGAGTGAGTTGAAGATCTTTTTTGGTAAGACAGAATGAAAGCAGAGAAGCTATATTGAAGTTTATAATTCGACTATTTTTATAGTCGTCGTCGTGCCCATCGTCATCTATTATTTTTTTATTTCATCATAAGGAACATCTTTTAAAACCACCAAAAACTATTTCAATCGGGAATATTATCGAGCATATAGACAAATTGGGACAAATAGTTTGATGAACGTCTTTAGCGAGTTTCAATGAATATCAAAATCGGTTAGAAGTTCAGGAGTTGAGTTAAAAATTTCCAAAAATTTTACAACATAAAAAAAATATCAATCGGAAATGAAGGAATCTCTCATCGCTTTTATATTTGATTCCCAATTTCCCAAAAAAGTATTATAGTATATGCCCGAATACATAATTTTTCTTTTTTTAATTACATCATATCTTTTAAAATAGGGTTGGGAAATTTTATAACCACCAAAATCAGTTTCTATTGACGCTTAACCCTTTTCATAGGGGGTTTCCATTAACCAAACTGTTCGAGGAAAACATTTTTGTTTGAAGAATTGTTTAAAAATCATAAAAATTTGGACAAGAACTATATTCGATTAGCGGGTAATGATCGTAGGACATATTACAATCTCGAAACTCCGATTCCAGACGCTCCTTACTCTCATTTGATTGAAGCTAGTTTATGACTTTTTTCAAGAATTTCCAGACAGACTTCTTCAAGATATAAGGAAAATCATTAAGCTCCTTGAACACTCTCCTCCTTTACTCTCATTAGTTCTCGTCTAACTTCATTACTCCATTTCAAACCCACACATTTCTCTCAGTGTACAAACATCTGTGTATTAACGCCAGCCTAGGCTTTAATTGAATTGTGCGGCCAACCTGACCGACCGTCCAACCAGGTCCCAACGTGATCGAGAGCGACACAGGCGACAAGCCACGGCAGCTGGCGCTAAGATCTGCTGGGGAATTGTCGAACGAACCAAGCCACGGAACAGGGCGTCGGCAAGACGCTGGTAGAACAAGGAGTGGCTGTGGTCTCGCTTCTGCGCTTCAGCTATTAAATAAAACGAAGAACTTGGAACACGAAAAAGGTTAAAAGGTTCAACATTTCATTGTGGTTGTTGTCTTGGTCTGGGTCTTGGTGTTGGTGTTGCTGTTGTTGTTATTGTTGCTGTTGAACGCTTTTGAATTAATTTTTATTGTTATTGTTTTTGGGCTGTGAACTCAATTAAATAAAACGCCGGATGCCAGCGCCAGAGGATCGGGAACAAATGCAGTTTACATGGCGCTAACCTAAAGTGAATTAGTGTGACATGCGACAAGAAATGGAGGATCTGGTTGGTATTTCTTGGAATTGGTAATTTAGTATGAGATACCAGTGTAACGGCATAGTGGGAGTTAAAGTACTGGCTTTTAGGTTGTCCTAATGAGTTGGTGGAAGATATGACCATAAATGCAGGATTCCTCAATAGATACCACTTAGTGGATAGTTCTGGGTAGTGAAATGCAAAAAGTGGTGTTTTAAGGAAATGAATGGGAGTTTCTGGCAGGGAATGTGGAAGGCTTTGTCGTGTAGTCAACTTTTTTTAGTCGGCAGTTTCAGTTAATGAACGTCGTTCTTCCATCTTCCTAAGGATACGCTTTGAAATGGTGCTTATAATACTTATGACTTTGTAATATAGGTTATTCGAAACAACTCCTAATGCTATAAATGTAACGCCACAGAAACTCCGAATTTCCAATAAATAAAAAAATATTAGACAAAAAGTCGATTATTGCTTTTGCAGTCAACGCCATTTGAGGACACAACCGAAAACTTCAAAATTTACTAACAAGCTCCCGGAATTTATTCGGAAAATCCAAAATATAAGATTATTTATTAAAGTCGATATTGTTACCTTCTTGATCTTTACCTTGATCCAATCCTAGAAACATTTTTTATAATCAGTTCGCGGTATGGCCATCAGAGCAATCTCTTATTTTTCCATGACCTCATCTCAGGAGCTGCAACTCGTTTCACCGAGAGATTATTTGAGTCGACCGAATAGAAAAAACTCAGGTGAACTCGGAGGTTGTTGAATGGTATTCATTCCGTGTTTACCCACGTGGTATACCAACTCTTCCTCAACTTATTTTGAAATAGTATTGTAAACGAAGGCACAAAAAAGATGTTTGCTGGAAAAAATACTTAATGGGATCGTTAGGTGCCTTGTTCTAAATCTAAAACCGAGTTTTCGTATTTGTGTATAGGGGGCGCCACCTGGCAATATATGTTGGCACGGTTTTTGCTTGATATATTTTTTCTATCAAACTTAACGACTCATCCCCTAAAGATATCTGAAAGTTTCATCCACTAAATATTTTTTCCAGATTAAACTCTTCATTTACTGTAGTAATATTAATATTGAAAGAAAACTCGAAGTGAATTTCTGTGTAAAGTTCACACCATAAAATATCGATAAATTTAAATTCGAATGTCTTCCAAATGGAATTTAATTAGAAGTTCTTCAAAGTTTTTATTTAATTTAAAGCTGCTCGGCTGACAAAATGTTTTGTTTTACCAGAATTAGTCGGAATATGTGTTGCGAAACAAGATCCGAATTACAGAAAACTTTAAGACTTATTTTTTAATTGTTTATTTTGGCAAAAAATTCGTGGTAACATCAAAGAATTTTTTTGCGGCACTTCCTTAAAAGCTTTTGGCCACAGTAGGCTATTTCCATTGTCTTTCGGAAAGTTCGGAAATTCACCAAAAATATCAATTCTTGAATAAAAGAAAATTCCGAATAAATATTAGCTTCTGTTCGGCTAATTTTAAAAGCTCATTGGAGAAAAAATTATCTTTTGAATAACTAAGTAAGTTTCGCATTATCGTTCCTAAAAACAATAGCCCATGGTAGGCTACTCCTAACAAACTGCGAATGGTACTCAAGTGAAGGCCTTTTTCATGGTCAATATATTTCAAATTGACGCTCAGAAAGTTCAGAAATTCAACTAGGATATCAATTACTCTTGGACTTATATAAAATCTTACATTTTTGTATAATAAGGTATAATTACCTTCTAATCTACGCACGAAAGTTTCTTTCCAACTTCGAGTAGCTTTTATTGGTGATTTCGTAGCCAACCTTTTTTAAAGCCTCTTAAGGAAAATTCCGAATAAATATTAATTCCGGTAGGGCTACTTCCGATTTTGAAGCTTCGTCTTAAAAATGCTCTGTTGAATAACCAACTCAGTTTCGTATGGAATGCTCCTCCGAACTAACTCCGAAAGGTTGTCAATTAATGATTTAGAAGCTCGGTTTCAAAGCCTTTGTGGGATATTAAAGCTTCTCTGAAAAAAATTCTATGTTGAATAACCAAATAAGTTTCGCGAGGTAGGCTACTCCAAACCAACTCCGAATGGCTGTCAATTGATGGTTGGGAAACTCTGAAAGACGGTTGACTTTCCTATATGCTTCCAAAGCCTTTGTGGGATTTCCCCAAATTATTTCAAGTCCTGTGGAGCTAATCCTGACATAAAAGCTTCTTATTACGAAGTAAGTTTTGCTCTTCTGTTCTACTAGGCTATTCCTAACTCCCTCCGAATAGCTGCCAAATCATCGAAATCATTGCAATACTCAATGCAACATCCGTTCGATCTTTACCCGATATACCCGAACCCACACAGAAAAGGCAGGTGAATAGGCTCTAATGCAAACATGAACATGAATTGGCTTGCCCGGGGCGCACTGTGTGGCAGGGAATGGGTAAAAACTGATGAACGGCGATCGGTAAATTTAAAAGAAAATTAAATCCGTAAATGAGGAAATCAAATATCATAAAGTGCGCAGCCGTGTTGGTGGCACGCCAACTTGGGCAAGTGGATGGATGGATATGTTCAATGGGCCATGGAACGTCGCGTCGTCATCGTCTACGTCGGGGATATTGATGTAGTTGCTGTAGCTGTTGTTGCTGTTGTTGTTGTTGCTATTATTGACGGGTTTGCTATAGCTCTATGTCGTCTTCTGCCATTCCCATGAATGTGAGCAAACAGAGTGAAACATTTTAGCGTTTTGCCGCCTTTACCTACCGTGGCTGCTCCCTGAGACGAAGAAGACTTTTAGACGATTTTTGTTTGTCCAAAACATTTCTCAATTCGCTGATGCATTTTATGAACGCGTGCAGCAACAACAACAACAAACAAAAACAAATGCATTTTTAACCTTTTCCCTGGTATAGTCTTTGGTGTGCCTTTTACCTGGCCCAAAAATAGGGTTAAGTCGTGGTTCTGAGCGATCAAAGTTCTTTTCCATTGCGCACGCGTGAGTTTTTCCAAATTGACACAACAAACAATGGCAACTTGGGAAATTGTTTTAGCTCAAGAATGCGTTAAAATAACATGGGCCAAAACAATTTGAAAATGGCTTAATTACCTGGAGCTGGATACCAGTCGAGCCTGACAAAATATTTGTCCGGCCTTTTGACAGTTGTCAAGTGGTTGCTCCTCAGCAAGCCTAGCGTTTAATTTGGGGTTTTCTGGTCTTGGACTATGCAAATATCAGAGTATGCCTAAGCACTTTGCATGAGGTTGGAGTTTGTGTCTTTTTTTTTGGGTTTCAGGCGGAAGCAGCTCAGATCAGCTCTCTCTGTGATTACCCAAGGGTGCATTTGATTTATGCCTGAACGCACTTCAATAGTTTCACGTTTTTGTATGCAAAAGATACTTTTTTGTATCTTTGATTTGAAAACAAACAACTCTTAAGTATACACACATGTGTGTACGGGTAGACACTGGACCGGCAAGAGCAAATTAAATTTTGCACTAATCCACAAGCTGGAGGCGCACACGCAGGCGCATCTTCAAGATGTGTTCACCTTTTTGTTGTATGTCTGCTGTGTATCTTTGTATCTACTTTGTATCTATGTATCTTTAAGTTTGTTTTTCTAGCTGTATCTATATACTACAATAATAACTGTGCAGCTGAGCAGGAAGTGATTTTCCAATGATTAACTTTCTATGAATGCTGCGCAGATTGAGCCGCAACGATACCCAACTCAGCTACATAGTAACTCATATGATGAGTGTGTACACTGAGAAAAATAAGGGTCTACTTTAAATTCATAAAGACGTAGATTGAGAATTGCAGGGAGCTTTAAGCTGCAAAATGAAATATATCCAACTTTAGCTTGAAATTATTAAAATATTTAAGAGTCCTTTTTTAAAATAATTTTTAATCTTCTATAAGAAGATCTGCTCCATTTTATAAAGTGTAGACCTTACGTCAACTATTAATTTTGGATAATAATTTTTACTTATATGGCAAAGGGCTTTATTATTTATTCCTAGACATGCGGTATATATCCCAATTTAGTACAAAAAAGATAAATTTAATACATAAGAGATGTCACTCTTGGTCGGAGCGTAGGGCGGTGGGTTTTATGCATTACACTGTCTATATAAAAGTGATTCGAAGAGAAGCAAATTGTATTTATATTGCCTCTTTCTAAATAAAAAATATAAATCATATCATAGATTGTAAATAAAATATGAAGCATAAAAAAAACTTTCATTTAGAAAAATTAAACCTTTTTTGCCGGAAAAAAATGTATTTTAATTCTGTTTTAATGACCCTTTTTCTTATAGCAGGGGCATTCAACAATTTTTTTTTTTTTTTGGTTTTCACTTTGAATATGCATGACTCCCAAAGTATAGAAGATATGATAATTGCAAACGTGTTTTTGAATCAGTGTCTTTGAGAAGTTTAATAGATGCAAATATAAAGAAACAATGGGAGATTCTGCATATTATTCCGAAACAAATTTTTTTAAATACTAAGTCTACTAAGCTGAGCCCTTTTTGAAATTCAAAAAATGGTAAGAAATCCGTTTATTGAATTTATCTCATTTTTATTTTCGAACTAAAAACTATTCATTTTTAATAAATAATGTATATCTAAATTCGAGTCTCTAGAGTCTAGATCAAGTAGCTTGCAAGATCTAAATTTTTATAATATCGTTTAAGCGAATCTTGCTCAATCGATGCCCAAGAAAATACTGATTATTTTGGTATTCCATAAATGTACAACACACTAATCCCTAGAAGAGAAAGATTAATAAATAAAAAAGAAAGTAAGTATTTGCTCTTGAGGCCAATATATAAGTTTTGGACTTAGCTAATCCCTAACAAACTTTTACCCTTTAAGAGATCAATTACATTTTTTTTTTTAAAGTTATGGGTATTGGACGAAATATACTTTGGGAATAGCCTGTATCCTATAAATTTTTCTAATTCAAATTTAAAAAAAAATTATTTTTTGTTAGCTTTGAAATTCTGAACAAGGAGTGAAGACATTTCGTGTAACTTTACAAATTCCCCATTAAATTAAGAATAATTTATATTTAAAGGAAAATTTTGTTCTTCTTTATCATAATAAGCATCAATTTGTGACTACCATATAATTTTTATACCCTGCACTAAAAACTACAATGGGTGTACTAGATTTGTGCAATGTATGTAACGGACAGAAGGAGTCGCGGCAGACCCCAAGTCCTTTATACCAAAATGCTTATCATAACCTTGTGTAGTAATTGAGCCATGTCCTTTCGTCCGTCCCAATGAATGTGGCTCTAATGAACAAATCCACATCCAAATTTTTCCGATGCAGACCCCTTACCCCCCGCAATTGATTTACCGTGTTTTCTCCACACCCCTCAACTTATCAACTTGAAACTTATCCCATATACTTTAAATATCTTTTTCGTCGTAACTTTCGAGTTTGATTACAATCGGTAAAAATTTCGGAACTTATAGGTATAAATATCGAATTTCACCAAAAAAAAAAAAAAAATAATTCCAATTGGAAAGTTCTAAGGAGGAATATGCAGAAAACATTTTATCGAGAAAAAAAGTACAGGGTATTCCACTGTCGGGCTTCGCCTCGACTGTACCACATATTTTAGTAAATTTTTTGAGATTTATTAATTTAAATTTATTTTAAATATTGAAATGGTGAAAATTGTGATATTATGTGACTTAGTATTTCTTTCAATGTAGTCTGTAGATGAAGGTAGTTGAGCCTCTGTAAAATATTTCAAAACGTAAAAACTCTTGCAAATTTGTATTTTACCTAAAAATGTATTAGCTTTTCTTAATTTTAATGGGATTGCTTATTAATTACGTAATCTTTTGTAATATTTTAGATAAACTTTTTATCTGACAAAGTTTAAATACCTTTTTAGGGTAATTTTGGGCCGAGAAACACGAAAACGACAACCTCTTTTTCTTAAGCACCGTTTTCGATATTTTTTTAGAAAATTATGTTTTTGGGCAGATTAGCCTACAAATCACTTTTTAATTAATCGTTTTTTCAGATTTAATTAAAAATTTATTTTTAAAACAGTATATATCAAGCATTGATAATTCACTTATTTTCTTATCAATCCTCTCATTAATAAAATTTAGCTTTTTTCACTTAAAGTAATATGCAGCGAAAATTATAGCTCACGATTTTATAATGTTACTTCCAATTTCTCTCAGTGTAGTCAGGATTTGAACTGCGCTGAACCGCTCCACATCAGTCGCTTGTCGTCACCTTTCGCGCCTGCGCCGTTTAGCCAATTTTGTTGTTATTTTGAAATATTTTCTCTCCGTTTTTGTAGAGCCGCTCCAGAGCACCAGAAAAAAAATAGCTGGCTGGCTTATCACAAAGCAAAGATCACCGCTAGAGCTGCGCTTCGATTTCATTGCCACCCGAAAAGTGTATTTAGTTTTTTTTGCTTGGATCGCTCATTCATAAAAATGAACAGCAAATGGCAACAATGTTGCCTAAACTGCCCAGAGTTACAAAAAAAGATACAGATAAGGGGGATACACGCTTATATAGATACATAAAGATAACTAAGATATTAGATTTAATGAGTTGTGATGCTAAAACTGCCGCTACCTCTGCCGCTGCCTCTTAAGTCTTTTAGTTTTTTTGTTTTTGTTGCCATTTGGCTGTTATCAGAGTGACACAAAACTCGTTCCGGCCTAGGCGAAAAAAAGTATCGATTGCACTTGGCCAAAACTGGTTCGCTGGTTGGATTTGTCTTCTCTCTCTCGCACTGTGTGTAGTTTTGTTCACACGCTGTTTGCGGCAGGTACAACCGATGCAACCACGTTGCATGCAGCACAACTTTGGCGGTCCTTTTCCAGGAAGTTGCGCCTGGCGTGCGCAAGCGCGAGCTGCGCAGCTGCCAATCTCTGCCGACTCTGCCGCTCTGCCTCTGTCACTAAAGATACTAAAGTATCTGCAGTTTTATGCAAATTAAGCAATGTATCTGAGTGGGCTTAGTCTACTTTATGCGGCACTTGTTCCATACTATAGAGTATGGAAGTAGGTACAAACTGCACTTAAGCACTGTGCGCGTTTTACAAGTATCTGCAGTAGTTAAAAGTATCTGTATCTGCGCATTGTCGTGTACCTTTTTGTTGTCTATCAGTTACCTTTGCGCACGCCTGGCTTGTGCACCTCTCCACTCCACTCCTCTACAGCTCTCGAGTTTGAGCCGGAGCGGATTTAGCTTAATTTAAATCCAAATCTGTGTTTGGTTGCACTTATTGTTTAACATGTGTCTTAACATGTGTATCTTAAAGTAGGCATTGTATGCTGTTAATACTGGGCCTATCTGGATCTCTGACCTATTTAGTTTTGTTTAGGTAGGGTAGGCTTGAGAGTTTTTGACATTGTTGTACAACTTTGGGATAACCTTTACTTGAATTCTGTAATGCAGTTTTTGTTAAAGGCATTAATAGGAAAGGATCTATTTAATTATATAGGCATGTATTATTATATTGTATATACATAACTGGCCTCCTTCCTAGGGATCTGCAAGACTTGCCAAATGGTTAATGTTGATGACCCACCCAATGAACTCTAGCTGAGCTTTTAGAGAACGCCTGGATGTTGCATCGTTCCTAATTATAAGAGTAAAATTGGGAACCTAAGCATCTATTGTACTCCCTTCGAACTCTAATCCTTCTCAACCATACCGCCAAGGACGAATACACATCTTTGAGTTAGGCGTCACGCTCTGCAAGATTGAATTGGGTTCTTTTCGAGGAGAAAGCTACTGACTGAGTTATTTACGGGACAAGAAGACTCAGGAAACATCATGGGTTACATGGGTATCGTGAGTTCATCCACAAATGTTCATTAACTTCACTAAAGCTATTTGTGTATGAACTCACAATACCCAAATAACCCCGCTGATTTCTGAGTCTTTGTCCCATAAGCAATCCAGTCAGTACCCTAAGGTAGTCCTTCCCGAAATGGGATATCTCGAACCCATCAAAATTGTGTAACCCAAGGAGCTGCTCGTACTGCCTTAGGATTGGATAATATCACTACTCGTGGGAGTTGTCTGGTGGGGTGTGCCAGAGCAGGAATAGGGCTTTATTATTAGCTTCGCAGCATCACATCTAGCCAACTTTTCGGCTATTTTTTGATCTCGAGAATGTTTCGTTTTTACTTTCTTTGTTGTTTTCCTACTTATTATAAAATTTAATTACCATACTCCATAATTTATTACTTAAAAAAAGGATATTTGAGAGTTATTAGTAATTTGTTTATATTTTAATCTTTCTTTTAATTTTAAGGTTTTATATTTAGCTATCTATTACTAAACAAGCTTGTGAAATAGCGTTGGGTTGTTCATGAAAGATCAAATTAAAAATTAACTATTCATTTAAAACAAGGAACTGAATAAGATCGTTCATTAGAACGGTCAGATGAATAAGAATGAACAGAAGAATAGAACGAATAACTGAACGAAGTTCTTCTTTCAATGAAAAAAAAAGAACACTTGAAATTATTCAGTAAAATAATCTAGGTTTACCCAACTCTTTCTATAATGTGCACTTTATTCTAGATGGTTCTTAATTTCAACCATACCTCTTCAATTTTTAACTAGGGAATCTGCCGTCTGCGTGCTTCAAACTCCAACCCTTGTCTTCTTTATGCTACTTAAATCTTCTTAAATCTTATAATATCCCAAGAATATTTACTTTCCTTATGTACTTGGCATAGTTTGTCCTAGTCGATTTCAAAATACCCATTACTACTACAGGATGCTCCTCGATTTAAAAAAATTCAAAAATAAACAAACCTTAATCGCTTATATATGTATGTTGTTAGATATCGTTTTTGATTACTTCTTTTAATGTGAATTTTTCCGATATTTTAATAGTCATTATGAGATTTGGGGCTAAGGCGAGTCCATGATCGTCGAAAAACCTGTCCAGCCATGCTTGGCACAACTTTTTTATACCCTGCACCAAATGTATAATAAGTTTGTGCAAATGTATGTAACAGTCAGAAGGAGGCGTGACAGACGCCTTAAACTAAATATATTCTTGATCAGAGTTTTTTCAAAAGATTTGTATAATATTCACGCAGGTGAAGATTTTCGATTTATGTCCTCTGTCTCCGTAAGAGAATTTCGTGGTTTTCTTCTAAAGTGAAGTTTTCCAATTTTTTATTAGTTATTCTCTTGAGAAGGGCGAAAACGAATCTAACAAACCATATATCATCAAAATCTTTTCAGCCGTTCTTGAGTTATAAATGGTGTAACTAACATAACTTTCTTATACCTACATTTATATAGATTTATTTCAAGTTTAAAAGGGCTTAAAAGCATACCAGTCTATGGATTCTGACATCCGAACAGCTTTCCAGTTCGAGAAGCTTTTCCCACTTTATAAACCGTATTGGAGCAAACAGGGCCGCCAAGAGAAATTCCGGGATCGGTTGACAAAATGTACTGGCTTCTCTATTATACCTTTAGCTTGAATAACGAAGGTTCGACACTAATTAGGGCAGTCAAGAAAACTCCGGGCCCGGGTTAATCACCCTTCCCCCCTCTCAACGAATCTGGTGGAAGGCGATTGTGCTCTAACTGCCAAAGTCCAAAAACTCGTTTCCAACATCAAGAAAGTTGTCTACGTAGAAAGGAAGCAATCTTGGATTGGTCAGATCTCCATTTAAGATTTTGTATCATATCCATTTCGGGCCTTCCCTTATCGGCGATTGACGATTCTTATCAAAAAAAAAAAATGGAAGAAATCATTTCATTTTTCATGGAAATTTTTTTTAACTCTAAAAAAAGGGAATAGATTTGCAGATTCTTTCCTTGCTCAGAAAGGAAGAAGATACATGCTAGAGTAATGTCAGCCCAGTACACCAGGGGCCATAATTCTATGGCATACTTTAGGAAGCCTGGATTATATTTTTCCGAAAATTTGTTAATTAATTTAACATTTTTTTTTATTTCTTTGAGATTGGGGTTGGGGAGACCCCCTGTCAATTAGTGTCTTAGAAGACGCTTAGAAGACGCATGGTGACAATTGTTCTATTTAAAGCTCAATAGAATCAGGTTTCAGATCAGCAATGAGAACCCTTTAAATATTTATCCAAGATTTTTGGCTGCCTATTTGATAAAAAAGAGCTTTAGGTAGAAGCCTAAGTTGAAAAAATTTTTTCTCTTATCATATGCCATGAGAATCGCTTGTGGGTTGAAGTTCGGAGATCATTTTTATAAAAACCGGAAATTCTAAATTAATTTTGTGTAGTTCTTGGAGGAATTTCTGAGAAACTAAATCTAGCGTTTTCATGTATGCTACGATTCAATCTATTTGTACTTCGGAAAAGACTGAATCTCCTTACCATATACCAAGCGAACAACTTGTGAGTTCCAATTCTTACAACATTGTATTTTATATATTTACCAAAGTCATAAAAACTTAAAATGCAAGCATTTAAAAAAAATAAAAGCAAATATCATATCTATAGATACAGTATCTGAGTATCTGTAGCTGTATCTATGTATCTTATGGCCAAGTAAATGTTGTAAAAAAAAATTGTTGCCATTGTGAGGAGACCATGCCACACCACACACACACCCACTTTCAACACAACAAAGAACACAAGTAAAACATAAGCTACACATCAGAGAGAGAGGTAACCCCAACTCAGACCCCCTACTCCATCATAGGCCTGGGGCCTATCAGTCAGAGCGGCTTGTCTTCGTATCAGTATCACAATTCAATTAAGATTTATTTTTTGTTAAACAAGTTATTGTTTGTCAATGCATGCTTTTTATTTTGTTTTTTTTTTCTATATTTGTTACTCACATTTTGATGGGAACGCTTGGGACTTGGGAGTAATAGAGAATTGTGGTGGAATCGGAGACGGAGTGCTGCCAATGTTTGCTTGAAACAATTTGTGTTGACTTTTTACAGAATTCCTGGAAACCGTGCGGTAAAAAATCTTTTCAACTACAACTATTTAATGACAATACAAATACGTTTAAACGGAGCGTGGGAGCAGCCATTCCAGACCAGGCTCAAGGCGTGCTGGGAGTTCGTTCAGCCAGTCTTTGGTATTTATGAGAGGGTCTTAAAATAATTAAAGCACCTGACTATGATAGTTTCCACTGGAGTCCACATAATAATAACAATTCATTAAGCTGGCAAAAAAAGATATTAATGGCGACTAATTTCACTCAATTAAACAAAGTTTTTACATTAAAACAAAAGACTGGAAAAGGAAGCCCCGTTTACTGTTCATTTTGTTGAGCCATAAAAATTCATTTCAATTCGTTTACGCGTAATGAAATGGAAGTCATAACGCTGCCGGTCCAGACATCCGGACATGGACAGTTATTGAATGTGAATCGTGAGTATCTCGTATCTCTCTGCGTATCTGAAAAACCAGACAAAGTTGTTGCTGTTTGTGAGAATCGCCAAGAGGGTGGCCATTGGCGCATCAAATCACATTATTATTTGCCATCAACGACGACTGCTCCCAGCTACTGCTCCAGCTAAAGCACCAGCTGGTCTTCTTATGCTTCTTCTTCTGCTTTGCCTTTGATTGTTTTTTTTGGCTCGTTCCCCCCGGCTGATTGGTCCCCCTAGCTGGCCCACACACTTTTTTTTTGTATAGTTCATGTTCAGGCATAAGGCAAATATTGGGTCGGTCGTCTGTTGCGAAGAAGCTTTAATGGAATCTCGTCATAAATTCAAATTTTATTACTGCTCATATTACTGCGCGTTTACAGACAATCGTACAGGCAAAATTATATGGCAATATACTCGTATATACAGACAGATACAGATACGGATACAGATATAGATTCAGTTTCAGTATGCAGAGCGTACGCACAGTGGTTAACTTTTGGAGATATATGAAATATTTAATAAATTGGATAATTATTGGTCTATACCAAAATACAATTTGTTGGCAACAAAAGTTTGTATATAATTCAGTGGGGAACTGGGATTTCATACTTGTATTCCCCTGCTCAACCAAATTGCCGAAATGCACCCTTTCCTTGTGGGAACAATCCATCAAGAGAAAAGCGTAAATCCCCTCTAGGCTAGAGCTCAATGCTTTCCTCATTGAGCGACATCGATCGCTTGACGCTATAGATGACCTCAAGCATTCGAAAAGTACGTAGATCCATCCAAGACCCTCAAGGAAGGATCTTTTTGCAAGCTCAAATACTGAGATCTTTGATCTACGAAATACTATTGAAAAAGGGGTCTATGCATCTTACAGGGTAGCTTGTATTTTATACTACCGATCAGCTCAAATGAAAAGAGCTGAAAGATTTTAGTGGACGAGAAAAAATTTTACCTTAATGGAAAACGATGATAAAATTTAATATCAGCTCATTCGCGCTGATATCCTAGCCTGGGTTTACGTACGAAGACGTCGGAGAGCCCTTGATTACTTTTTTCAAGAATATTTCGTACTTATATAAAGTATTTCATCTCAGATGAAGCTCAAAATAAACTTAAAATACTATTCTTTTTGTTCTACTTATTTCAAGAACATATAGTTCTTATTTTTTAATCATGTTCTTGATTCGGACTTAAAATCGAAAAACTTGATGGGAGATCGAAATTCTTTAATTTCAGGATTGTCGTTCTTCCACACAAATCAAGTGTGAATTTTCTAATTTTAAGTACGAAATATGGTACTGTGTTCTGCGATATAAAAATAATATAAGACAATATTGAAGACTATCATCGGCATTATTTAATATACACATTGAGAACATAAAATTCTCTTACAACAAATGCTAAAGGTTCCATCGAGATCTTGCCTATGATTCCTGACATCATCTGCATAGGTTGTCAATTCTTTCGCTCTACGCTGCCCATCACAGACTAAAAAGAGCCACGACTGAGGGCGCACCTCCACATAAATATCTCGCATGGTTTTAGAAGATTAGGCACGGTTCACTTTTCCTTTCTATCTTGACAAAGCTATTGCTACTGAACTGATGAGGGTCACAAAACTCCCGGACAATAATCGCAAATGGCTCCAGTAATATCTCGGCAATGATTTCAATATCATCTGCGTAGTTTATTCATACAAATGAATGCCTACACAACTCCCTTATTATTATTAGGGAATAACTTTCAAGAAAGATTGCAGTAACATCTCGTCCATAATTTATATAGGCTCTGCATAGAAAATCAATCCTTCCGCCTGAACAAAGCTCGGATTTCGGTAAATCCTATCCAACCTCCCATCACAAAGTTGAAATCAAAGAGTGTGGATTTGTCTTAAATCCGAGCATGGCATCAACAGATTTGTAATGGTCCCTTCTTCTTTCAGGGAACGGTCTTTGAACATCTTTATTTAAAGTCGAGCCAACTTTGCAGAGATAAAAAATGTGACAAGTATGGGGCCTATTGGGTCAACAATTACAAGGACTTTTTGGCTCGTATTATTTAGATTTTGCGTAATTTTATGTAGTATCTTGGCCACGACGGACTTACTAATCCAAAAGTCTCACTACGATACTAAAAATCTTGACGTATTTCTAATAACCAAATTCCCCTTCAGGCGGAATTGACGTTAAAATTATTGTTTCGAACCAGGCCCGACCCCGCTGTCCCGGAGCTTTCTTAGAGGCCTGATGAGATTACTGTATTCAAGATTAAGATGTAATAGAGGTGCTCGTACATTTTTCCAGGGGCGGGATTTTTTTACTACGGCCCTGCTGACAACTTAGATATCAAGATCTAGCTCGATTGCCTGCTTCGATTTTTGTATTTAAACCGATTATCAGTGCTACTGAGCAATTCCGCCGATCTTAAGCCACCTCGCCGAAAACACTTTTATCCATAGATATCAGCTTTAACAAAAGCATCACAAGACAGATAAATAATTCCTTGAGCTCCTAGTTGGAGCATAGTGCTTTTAAAATAGGTTTATCCATTGTTAAGCAATTTGAGCTAGATGCGACCGATCTGCTGTGCGTCTGCTTCCAACGTTCTTCTCCAGGTGTCAAAGTGTCTCCCCCTTCTACGGCTTCCTTGTGGGTTCCAGTTGAGAACAGTACGAGCAACATTTTTTGATGGTTTGAACGGTGTTTTGCCAATCCAAACCCATTTAAACTGCCCGAATTGGACTTGGGCAAGACCAATAAGAAAACAATATTCTCAAAATTTAATCTGTTACAGAAAAACTTTTTTCACTAAAAACTTTGTCGTCTTCAGTTCTACAATTTAACGCACTTTATTCACTTCCAAATTTTCATCTTTTCTCTAGAGATAATTCCAACCACAGCTATTTCAAAAATATTTAATTTCTTTCCACTGTTTCACGTCATTCACCAAAGCAAACAGAAACAACAACAAACAGCGCGCTTCAATCACGCGCAATTAATCTGCTCAAAATCCTTTTATAGATAATCACACACAAGCTCAGACACTCACACACACACATGCACACACAATCACACTCACAAAAAGAGAGCTTTTCGTATCCTGTGAAGTTTTACGACAATTGTTATTGTTATTGAGGCATTTTCGAAATGAACAATTTCGACTACAACGACATCGTCAATGCTGACAGTCGTCGAGATGACGCGGATGACGAGTAGGATGATGACTATAACAACATTGATGATCATGATGATGACAAAGATGATGAAGATGATGACAACGTCCATAGCTATGGGCACGAGCACGAGCACAAACATGTCTCAATGGCCATGACGATGACGTCTGTTGGCGCTGCTGCAGCTGGAACCTGGAGCTGGGAGCTGTTGCCGCCAACACTGCTTTGCTTCATAATAATAAAGCACACACACACACACACTTACCTACTATATACATATAGACAGACTACTGGGACAGAGCGACGTTGGGGACAGAGGGACACAATCTGGAATGCACAACGGAGCGCCCCAGGCAGTTCTAAAAGCGTCAACGCAAATTAGCAGCAAAGTGTAAATTGGAAATGCTTTTTTTGGTGCACCATGCAAACAGACAGTAACCTATACATAGTATACATATATATGTATATTATACATATATGTATACATAATACACACACACACACACACAGTTGCAGAGACTTGGATTGTTGCCTTTTAGGGCCTTTAATTAAGTTGTTATTTGGCGCGCTGATTAGAGGCATGATTTTTTACTGTACGCTGAGCCTCTTAATGGATTGAAATTGTTGCTGGAAGGTGAGACAGCGAGACAGTGGTCTCCAGGTGATATCCACTTCTCTGAGGGTCTCCGATCAATGGCACAGAAGCTTAACAGCTATGGACTCTACTAGGCAGGCACACATTGAACAGCTGTAAAAATGCCATATTTGTATAAGTTACGAGCTATGCTGGATGCACTGAGAGAAATTCAAAGAGCCTGTCGATGAAAAGATAGGAGAATATAGAAGATCCCTAGAGGGATCCTTGCCTTCATATTTAGCATAGTAAGCTAAAGAATCTGATTATACTTGAGCAATTTTTACCAACCCTCTTTCTTGCTCCAGTAGAAGATAGAGAAAATGATGATGATTCTTCTCCAAATCACACCATTTTTATTCTAAAGATGTTCTAAATTTTGTAGTTTAAGTCTGAAGTAGCTTAAGTTCGGTGGATGACAAAAGCATTCAAGGAGAGTAATTGGAAGCTAGGAAGAGATCGATTTGTTGGTAAATCATGGTAAAACTATTTCTTGACACGGAGAGAGTATTAGGTGAAGAATTCAAGATGACGTCAAATAATTCTTATTAAGTCCTTTTTTCATACTTAGCATACTAAGTTGAAGAATCGGATTATATTTTTGCAATTTTAACCAAGTATTCTTCTCCAAAGGGAGGCCGTATGCTAGTGATGATAATTTTTCTCCGACTTACTCCATTCTTAGACGATTTTCAAGATGCTGTCAATTTTCTAGTTAAAGTAACATTTTTCTGACAGACTGTATTTTGGTGACACAAAGTTCATTTTATTAACCTATGAAGACCACTTGCAGAGATATAGGAAAAACCCTTCTTGTGTATTTTTTGAGCTTCTTAAGTTGGTTTCCATATCCAACTGGAAGATATCGCATTGCTTTAACTGTAATCCGGGCAATTACCGGACATTGGCTGGTGGGTACCCATGCATCAAGGCACAATGTACATCACCGTGACTTTTGTAGAAGTTGTGGAGATGGGGAGGAGCTGGAGACGGTGGAGCACTTCTTCTGTCACTTCCCTAGGGTTGTGCACCACAATTCTCCGATTCCTTAAGTCATACTTCTTAGATGACCTATCCCAGCTCTCAGTAAAGAGTCCTAGAAGCCTCTCGAGGTTTACTCTGGCCGCCAGATAGATGTGACTTTTAGATCATAAAGGAGACCTCCAGAGTGGGAGAAAGGTGATGTAATTCCACCCAGTGGTATCACAATGGGAAACGGTGAATCACTTCTTCAGTCACTACTCCGGGTTGTGCAAGACAAGGCTCCGATTCTTCTAAGATGACCTATCCCAGCTCTCAGAAAGGAGTCCAAGAAGCCTCTCAAGGTTTATTCAGGCTGCCGGATGGATGTGACTTTTAGATCATAAAGGAGACTTCCTGAGTGGTAGAAGGGTGGTGTAAGGTTCACCCAGCGGTATCACAATGGTATCATTCTTTGGACTAAGTGAGTTAGTTCCCGACTGCCGCCCTAACCAAAACCTAAACGCAACCTGAATTCTTCTAGAGAGCCGCTAGTCACAAATTACAATCCAAGTTCTAAGAACAAAGTTCATCTGATCGTCTTTGATCATCTTTTTTTTTTTGTCACAGTGTAGTCCGCTTTATTGTAGTAATTTTATGATCTACAAATTGCTCTTACGTTTTTTTTTGTGGTCTTACGTAGGCCCTTGGCTCTCTTGCGGCATTCACCTCGATAAATTTCAACTTGCCAATAATAAATTAATTGCCTTTGGCTCTTAGAGAAGCGCCCCACACACAAAAAAAAAAAAGATATACAAAACTTGCTCCGCTGCTTAGAGCTGCCTGGCCTGTGCCCCCACTGCCACCACCTGCCCTGCACCGCTCTTCGCCCCTGGTCACACTCCGGGACATTTGCGTGTGGTCCCCCAACCGCATCAAGCTGCTGGTTTTTAGCATTTTGCGTCGCTTCTTTCAAAGATCGCACCAAACTATGACAAATTTATTTCAAGTTGGCTACCAAATAGATACAGATGGTTGTTTGTATTGTATTTCTTCATTAAGTTTTCATCAGTGAAATTAATTATTCATGTCTTAATATCTTCATATCGTGCCTCGCATATATTTACTTTTTTTTTCGTACGATACGATATAGTTTCGTTTCTATTTAATTTAAAATTTTGTTTCTTTTTAATTTAATCATTTGATATGTGTTGATACTTTACGAGTTAATAACTTGATTAAACATACATTTCGTATGGATTTGGAGATCTTAGCCCGGGGCTAAGACGCTCCGATCTTGTTGTCGTCACTATGGCGCTGTGTGTGGGAATTGACATGATATAAAATGCCATTAAATAAACGACATAAATGATAATTAACCTTATATGGACATTTAAGTATATGACTTTACTTTTTTTGGCTAATGCAAATTTAATTTATTTTTAGTTTTTATTTGTCGGTTAAGATAAGCTTGTTCTTAAGTGTTAAGGGGGCGTATAGCTAATAGAACTTGAAAAGGCAGAACTTGGGACATATTTTAAGAGCTGTCACTACGAATGACTGGTGAGATGTGCTGAAATATTATATATAGATTTTTTGGGTTTCCCACTGGACAGTTGGATTCTGGTATTTTATTAAGAGGTTGCTTGCGGTGATGACAAAGATTTCCAAAAATAATTCAGATATCACAAATATAGCCAATATGAAGTCAGCGCATTTTAAAGATTTTGTCCATATAGGAAAATGCTTGAAATGCTCAAAAGTTTTCTAAAAACAGAAAAAAATGTTTACCTATATGAGTCTTTTACAATATTCTAATAAATGTTAAAAAGTTTCCTAAAAACTAAGAAAATTTTGTTCTGAAATTTTATCTTAGTAGTTGCTTTACAAAAGACTCAAATCAAAGACAAATTTGTTAATTCATTATATTATATTATATTTCCCGCTCACAACATTTTAATCTTAAGAAAATAGAATTTTTAAAAAGTTGAAAAATTAAATTTTTTAATGCCGGTTCTATTACTTACTGATATGAAGTGTCTTCTTGAAAAAGGGTTTGTAGAGGTACGTCCAAGTTTCTTTGTTGGCGTCCCAACTCACTTAGTCTAAAGAAGCCTGTTGTGATACCGCTGGGTGGACCTTACACTATCCTTCCCCCACTCAGGATGTCTCCTTTACGATCTAAAAGTCACATCCATCCGGCGGCCTGAATAAGCCTGGAGAGGCTCCTAGGTCTCTTTTTTGAAAGCTGGCATAGGTCATATAAGAAGTATGACTTGAGAAATCGGATTGCCCTGCACAACCGGGGGAGTGACAAAAAAAGGGCTTTACCGTCATATGACTTTACAAACCAAAATTGGTATGTTGCTTATAAATATAAGAGAGTGGTATTGTCAAAGTTTATAAGGAAGGTCTTTAATCTTTTATAAGGAAGGCTTATAAGCGGTAAAAGGTCTAGCTGATAAAGTATCAAAAATGCTGTCAATTGATTTTTAAAACTAGCGATGTACAAAAACTAAGAAAATTTCTTCAAAACTAGAATTTGTTTTAACGCAACCATTTTTACTAAAATTGGAATTTTTATCATAGCAGTCCATATCCATAGAAGATACTTTTTTTTATATTTTCATCATATTTTTTTTTATTTCTGAACGAACCTTATTTTCTCAGCCTTATTTTTTATTTTCTTAAATGTTTTTGGACATTTTTTGGAAACTCCTTTTAGGTTTTTCAAACATTGCCTGAGAATAAATTTTAAAACAATAAATGATATACTAATAATAATATTTTTTATAAAATAACTAGCCGGCCTCCGCTGCGCTCCGGCACGCTCGCTTCGCTCGCTCGTCTAGATCTTTATTTTCTTCCAAAAATTAATTTTTGTGGCGAATTCACGAAATACTATAATAACATGCAAATTTATCGGCTGGACCGATTCTCATGAAATTTTGTGTGCCTCAATAAAATAAAATTTATAACCTTTATAATTTTTGTGTTTCCTTTCGATAAAAACAATTAACTAAAAAATATTAGTTAATCTGACAATGTACACAATGCCAACCTTTTTAGTATTTTCGTCGCAAATTTGTAATATTTTCTCAACCATAAACCTTTCCTGGACTTCCACGAACATTTCAAGAGCGAAATTAGTCAAATCGATTCAGCCGTTCGTGAGTCTATAAGCTTCACAGGAACATTTTTTCATTTTTATATATATAGATAGTTAATAAGTCCACGAAATGAAAAGATAGAAAGATATATGCTTTATACAATTTTTTTATTGAATGCCTTAAGATGCTAGAATATTATGGCCAAAAATATAGAATTTTTTATAATATTATAATTATTTTTTAATATTGTGCTTTAAAAACAGTTTTTCTCTATAAAATCGATTTGTAGCAATGTCTTCTGGAGGTATGTCTTGTCAAAGCAGAGTCGACACAAAAATTCAGTTGACGTTCAATCAATAAATAATCGGAATTAAAAAAACGTTATCCAAGAAATCGATTGAAACATCAATTTGATTTATTTTTTTCATTCTTTTGCAGATTTTGCGCCTGCAATCATTTGTAATAATCATCGTCATTTTCAGTTATATGAAGTCCATAAAAATAAATTTCAAATGTTTTAATTTTTTATTTCAAACTCATTTGTTGTAACCACTTTGGCATGTAAGCATTTAAAGTATGCCAAATGTTTAAATTATAGTTTCCAAAAATCCACACACACACACACACTGAGCAGTGACAGATACTTATAGTGCTCATTGTATATTCATGAGATGTAAATATATAGCATTATAGTATATATATTTAGTCGCGTTTATCGCTTGTCGTTGGTGGCCCAGGGAATTTATTTCTTATTAATAAGCAATTTTTTTTTATTTAACTATGTCTTAAAATGTTTAAGCTTTGAAGATGTCTCCGTCTCCCTCAGTCTCTATCTCTCTTGGTCTCACTCTTATTATTGTATGGAATTTGAGACATTTAAATGCTCTGCAGATTAGAGTCAAATAAATATTAAATGATTGTGAAATTGATTTCTTTTTTAAATTGACCTTCTAAGATTTCGTTGCTCGAGGGACTGAACGCTTTATTAGTTGCAAAATCAAAAAATACATATAAATTAACAATAATATAATATTTTAATTACGATATATAGTTTTTGAAGTTTATGGCCAGCGAAAAGGTTAAAAATTATAGTTAGGTCTGACAGTTTGTAATTTGAAAACTCCCACCCCAGATCCGTGATTAACGAGCCCGAATACCTTTATTTGCATACCTAACTCGAACTTTAAATAAATAAATGAACACTCTTAGATCCACCGTCTTGAAATTTTAGAAAAGTATTAAGGTACTTAGAATCAATTATTTCGAAACTATTCAAATAAGTTAAAATCCCCAAACGAAAATGAATATGTTGATTTATCTTAAAAATGGAAGTGTTAGGGCGGGCGGTTTGGCACAGAATGACTCATATATATAATCTGAAGACAATACCAATAATATGAAGATATAAAAATAAAGATGATGCAAAAATAAGAGTCACTGAATTAAATAATTTTCAAGCCGACTTTATGTATCCAAAAACTAATCAGGGCTGAGGAACGTGAAAACATACAATTTAAACTTCTTTTTTATGTTCCAAAGCAATATATTCGAAATCTGGGATCGAGGCGTATTTTTTTTTGTTATGTATATTGAGGAGTTAAGACTGAATTGGTTCAATGGCTCTAGGCTTTATCCCATATCGTCGTATTGAATTTTTTTTTACAACGTATTCGTCGAATTCAATTAGCCCAAAACGCACAATAAAATATTGGCCGACAGTTCTCAAAAATGTACCGCTGCACCAAAAAATCGATTTCAGAGCATATTTTTCGAGCTTCAAACAATCTCATCTACATAAGCTATAAATTAGGTACTTTGGAGGTTATCTGAGAAACCTTGGGTTTTTTGATCTTGGATTCGGAACCAGCGACTCCAAAAAACATATGAAGAAATCATCGGCGGATAAGCTTTGTCGAAAAAAATTTTCATTGTGTTTAGTATAGAACCTAATACTGTCAACAGATTCAGATTTAGCAAATCGAAATACACATGGAAAAATATGGCTTCTCACAAGATGGGAGTTTATCTGGAGTCTGGTAAGGGAGGGGTTTGGCAAATCGTCAAGAGACAAAAAAATCATATGGAATCTTAAAAAGTATTCCGTCCTATGTTATAAGGGTCTATTCTGACAAAAATCAGCGCCAGATAATTTATGGATGATGCTTTATGCAGTGTTGCATGGCAATATTCAACTGAATATGCAACTGAAGTTCCTATATGCACTGAGATAAGAACAAGCAAGAGGCGTTGGAGAGGCAATGCACTCCGAAAACATCGAAGCAGCATTGTCAGGATGTCTCTGAAATTATACCAGCAAAGAAGCAAAGGAATTAGAAGACCGAAGTGAAACTGGCGATGCATAATAAAATGAATTGTCCCTACAAAACATTAGCTTGGACACAGCAATTCTTGAAGAAGCCCCAAGCTCCCTGGAGGGGTTCTAATAGGTTTACGACGAAGAACTAACAGGAAACCAAAGTAATATAATACAATAGTAATAGCAATACAATATAAATTAAACTTCAACATTATTGCATGAAATATAAAATATTATTATAATTAAACACGATCTCATAATGATGAATTATTGTGCCCAAAATACAAGTTTAAGAGACTAGAGTACTTGGTGGCTATGAAACTAATGAAATGCAAATTTCTCGAGCCGGCTTTATATACCCAAAAACAGTGTTGGTCAACGGGACAAACTAAAAATTGAAGTTAAAGTGCTGAGCAAGGTTTTTATATTTTGAACAGTGTTGGGCATGAAAGTAACTAGTATTAGCATTTGACAGCTGGAATCCAAATTTGTGTGGATTTATTTTTAAATGTGATAGCATGGTAGTAAATACTTTGTAAAAATTTGCTATGATCCTGAAAAGGCGCGACTTTATTGAGATAATTATTAAAAGCTTTGTGCGGAATTCCTTTTCTTCAGTAAGATATTTTTGTCCGGTCGGAATACTAGTCAAATCTCAAATTTCTACCCACTTTAAGGTCTGAAGGGCGACTGTGATAGTTTTATAACGGCGTGAGCTTGTTAGATCCGCGGGAGGTATTTCATGCCCCTCTTACCACGCATATCTGGAAGGCTTTCCCCTATCCGACACCTTGAGAAAGGATCTAGGAATTACAAGCTTTCTTCGTCACCAAGGATTACCATTATTACTCCGATCTTTTATATATTCTCCTTCGATAGTGAGCTATCGACATGATCTTTGAATTTCTTTCAGTGCACCCAGCTTAGCTCATAACTTATAGAAATATGACATTTTTACAGCTGTTCAAAGTGGTGCCTGCCTAGTAGAATCCACAGCTGTTAAGCTTCTGTGCCATTGATCGGAGACCCTTAGAGAAGTGAATATTACCTGGTGACCGAATAAAATTTTTATTGATTTAAGGATAGAACCTAAATACTGCCAACAAAATATGCTTTATCCCAAGATCAAACATTTTTGTTGAGAATCTGGTATCTAGTCAAAAACTTTATAAATATAAGAAAAATTGAAATATTATTTGTGTTTTAGTGGGTCCAGTCAATATACTATTTTCTGGGAACATACTAACCTAAGCAATTTTTCCAAATGGAATAGGTATATCAAAAACATGAAATCATTTAAGCATCTTAAGTACCAAATTTTTTTTATCTCTAGTATAAGGAGCATTTAAGCCCAAGAAGCATCTTCTATATTTCTTATAATTTGGAATCATACCCCAGCCTTATAATACTGAGAAACGATCGCGTGCCCAAAATTCAATAATTTTTTAATTTTCTCAATTTGAGCTGCTTTTTTTCGTGTCTTTTAAACATACTTTTGTCCAAATTTATAATTTATAATAATAATTTATAATATCAGTTTCGATTACTTTAGAACCATTTAAAGATACTAAGGAATGTTTGACACTTCTGAATGTAAATGTTACTCGAACAGATCTTATTATATGAATTTTTATACTGCTCTATCACACACTAAGTTATATTTATTGTGTAGCGATTTACTTTTATATCAGTATGGGATTATAATCTTTTAAGTTTATCGGTTGATTGCCAATAAATAAATATTCGAAAAAGCGCATTTCTTAAAAAATATATAGTTAGTTATAAATGCGAGCTTTTTATGTTTTTATTAAACATAATCATTTTTCTTTTTTTAGGAAGGAAACGAAAAAATGCACGAAAAAAATTCCAAGCCCAAGACCTCTGGTAAGTCCTTTATTCTTTTATGATATAGAAAAATTAAGGAGACCGATTTTTTAAGACAATTTCGATCGTAAACCAAAAAAATTAGTTTCATTTGTTTTATATTTTTTATTTTTTTCAATCAAATTCTAAAAAACCGAATTTTTTTCACTAACATCTATTGTTCCTAATTTCCAAAGCTAGCCTCTCTTTCGGTTTAATTTCCTGTTCCCAACATTAGATCATAAGTCATCTACGATTTCTTCGATTAAGTTGTTAGAAATTTTTACCTTGTCTAGTGTAAATATATGCTTGTTATATGCATATATGCCTTTAATCTATAGATATTAACTTATATATCATTATTATATTAAGCTTAGCATTTGCATAAGTCCAAAGTTATAGGTGCGCCCGCCTTGAGAGCCCGACTTGCTTCCAGATTTACTTAGTTGATTTTGCTTATTAATTGTTTATTTTGAGTTGCATATTTAATAAAAAAAAAAATAAAAAAAAATACACACACATTTATAAACAAATATAATAATTTTCTTATATACAAAACGACTTGGTTACTAATTAAAAAAATGCTTGCTGACAGTTATGGTTATTTTGCTATATATCATGGCATTTCATTGGGAATTCCGCAGTTGGCCAACTTTGCTCGTATCACGTTACGTTTTATGCTTAATTGAGTTATTTAAATATTTTATTTGGCCAAAAGGTAGCCCCAAACTTGGTCAAAACGAAATGTTGAAGCATTTCTCAGCCAGGTTGTCAGACAAAAGTCAAACGTCATTTAACAAATGTTGATATGTTAATAACAATGCCACCGGCGAAAATGCAAATTTCCACCAAAAGCGACTAGTTTTTGTTGTTGTATTATTAACGTAGCTAGAGGGGATTGAGGAGTTTCAGCTACCCTTCCTAATGAGCTCATAAAAAGTCTGACTACTATAAATTATAAACTGTTGAACTTTTTAAATAGCGCCCATTTTTGCTTAAAACATAATTTAGAAATTATTTAGAAATAATCGACTAATCGTTAAATTAAATATGCGAATTTGGCAAAAAATAATATTGCAACATGTGTCTTAAAAAAACTTCCAGCATAGTGTCTTCCTACGTAGTGCTACCCTATTAGCTAAAACCTATCTACGTCACTGCGTTTCCAAAAATATTTTCATTTTCATTTAAATAAGAGTTAGATGTTTACTTAAGATATATTTCATTGTTAAATTTTTCGATTTTTATTTTCTCGGCCAAAAATTCATTGGGCAGCGCACACAAAAGTTGTTGCCTGCTTTGTTGTTAACTGCATTTTTAGTTTCAATTTTAAAGCGATTATGTTAATTTGGCCAAATGAAACGAGTTTCTAATCAGCCATTAACGTTTTGTCTCTAGACGAAACTAAAATTTATGGCTAACCGAACAAAGCCAACTTTTCAATTACGTCCGTCCAATGCAGTAGCAGCCAATACAACAACAACACCAACAACGATAACAAGAAAAAAAAAACATTCATTTAAGCCAGTTGCACAGAAATTTCCAAATTAATTTTCCGTTTTTCACAGAAAACTTAATTGGCAATATGTGCACCAATTAATGCAACGTCGAAAGGTGCAGCTGCCGCCCCCAAAAAAAATGCTTGAGGCAAATGGAAAAGTTTTTCCAATTCTGAAGTGTAGAAATCAGTCTGACTTTATAGTAGCTACATGTGGTACAGTGGAGACTCTGAAATGGGACTTTCAGAATTTTCAAATTTACTTAATAATTACTTGCTACATATTTTTTAATTTTGGTACAAAATATTAAGCAACAATATACGAATAATATTTATATTATTGTTACTCTAAAACGCTTAAGTTCGCTTGCGCCATCTCGCGACAAACACAAGTAAGCGCAACTGTCATAGCGGTAGAACACTAAGCATTAAGATACGGTCACACTTAAAAGAGTAAGTAATGACGATGTCCACGAAGATAATAAAAAACTTTAATTTTTACTTTTTATTAATTACTAGCCGGCCTCCGCACGCTCGCTTCGCTCGCTCGTCTAGATCTTTATTTTCTTCCAATGATTTATTTTTGTGGCGAATTCATGAAATTGCATTATGTGCAAATATTGATCTGATCATATGTATTTTATACAGAAATCAAAACATGAATTGTAAGCAAAAATCGCAGAATTCCTTTCTTCTTAAGAAAACTTTCTTGGAAAGGAATAACTAAATCAAGATTAATTTCTAAAATTGATGAAATTGTAAATTATCCTACCGAGTTTTTAAATTCACTTGATTTGCCAGGAATGTTAGGAGTGGCAACCCTTATCTCTTAGGGGTATGAAAAATAGATGTTGGCCGATTCTCAGACCTGCCCAATAAGCACACAAAATTTCATGAGACTCGGTCTAGCCGTTTCGGAGGAGTATGTTCACACAAAAACCAATATTCACAAAAATGCGTATATCTCACGAACCAATTCACACAAACACATCGCAATAGGCTTAAAACATAAGTTTCTTCTTATATATAAAATTCTAGTTTCACAATGTTAGTTACCATACTCCTCCAAAACGGCTGGACCGATTTTCATGAAATTTTGTGTGCTTCAATAAAATAAAATTTATAACCTTTATAATTTTTGTGATTCCTTTCGACAAAAACAATTAACTAAAAAATATTAGTTAATCTGACAATGTACACAATGCCAACCTAAATTAAAAAAAAATTTTGTATTGGAAAATCAAATTGTCCTTTTTAGTATTTTCGTCGCAATTTTGTTATATTTTCTCAACCTTAAACAATCCTTGGACTTCCACGAACATTTCAAGACCAAAATTAGCCAAATCGGTTCAGCCGTTCGTGAGTCCATAAGCTTCAAAGGAATTTAACATTGTGACACGAGAATTTTATATATAAGATTGCCGACAGTACTTTTCTTTCGTAACAAATGCTTGAACATTATGGCCGAATTTATTGTATTTATATAGTTACTAGGGGGCTTCGCCCGCTGTTCGCTTCGCACACCGACCCCATCCATCGCCGCAAGCGTTTCAAGGGGGCCCACTTGAAATTAAATTCAAAAAGATGTGAAAAAAAAACTTTTTTATATAATAGAGGGATATAATAATTATTAGTTAATCTGAAGGCCTTTGATGCTATGGCTTGCAAAATAAACCAAGATTTCTTATAATTTAAATTAAAGATTAATCTAGTAAATAATAAAAAGCATTTAGGTGGTTTTAATTGGTTAAAAATTACCGAAGTGAACATGCATATTTTAAGTTTGGAAAAATGTTAAGGTTGAGCTGGACAGTTTTCTATAGACAGTTTTTTCAGGAGCAGTTTTTTATTTGATATAAACTTCTTATTATTATAAATTGGATAAAATCTTTGTTATTAAAGTCTCTTATGCACAATAGAGCCTTGTGGCACTTATATTAATAATTTTTTTATTTTTTTGTATTATTGTTAATATTTAAAAAAATACAAACTTTTATATAATTTGAATTTTCTTAGGCAGTTCCTAATAAACACTTTAACCAGTCTCAAAAGATTTAAAATCCCTTGAAAACTTTTAAAGGGACTTTTTTCAGTTTACAGCGCAGCAGATTTGTTTTTTACCGAAAATTTATGTACAACATAGAAGGAGCTAACAGAGGCCCCCTCTGATCTCAGAGATGGTAAGAACTAGAGCAACCAAACTTTTGGATTAGCTCCCCTATTATTCCAAAGACAACTTTTTTTATTTTTTATTATTAATTCAGAGACAAATTTATTTTATTTTTTATATCGGGGTTACATTATATAGTCTCATAGAGGTGTTTCATATCATAGAGTTGGTCAAAATCGGTTGACTATATCATATAGCGACCACAGGACCAATCGGTCAAAAAAAAAAACATGTTTGATTTAAACTTGATCGTCGTCTTTTTCGGATTTTCTCACCTTTCTGATAAACTATGCTACGAACATCCATTGTTCAACAATTATTTTTATTATGGGCGTTAGAGGGCTAATTTGTACCAGGCGCAAATAACATAGCATTATAAAAAGTAAATCGACTGATAAGATTTCGTACATTTTCCAAATAAGGTGGGAGCTATCCTTTTTAGCCACAACTATTAAGATATTTTTAATTAACGTTTTTTTATACCAATTTCAAAGTGGTTCGAAACCTATGACTAACAACATATTAGAACAAATTAGCTAGGGGTGTCTTCAACGCCAGTCTCTTAAGAAGCTTTAAGTAAAGTTCATTCCGAGACTTTTTCTAAGCTTTCGCAGGAAAGCAAAATACTCTTTAAGATGCGACTCTTAATTTACTGTATTCTCTGCCTCATTATCGTTTTCTTTAGAGTAATAGAGAAAAAATTGCAAATGCCGGCCTGTTGTAGCCTAATTTGGAAGATGATGCAAATTGATCGATGTTTTTCGGTTCAAATTAACTCAAAACCTTAAAAATGTATTGATGAGTACTATAGTCACTAAGGAGCTTTAAAGCTAAAAAGGACTTAAAAGATGCTTTCAAGCATAGTACCGTTCTCCTTAATAAAATTTTGATTTTTTTAATTTCACCACTTAATATATATATTTTTTTGGTTTAATTAATTTACAATCTATCTGTAGACCACTATCTATCTAACCATTTTCTATACATTTCAAATAATGCAGACGTATATAATTTTTTTAATGTAACATTTTTTGTTAAAAAAATGTTCCTAAATATCTAGAAGGTGTATTAGTCTTCTTTCCATTATTCTACTGGAATTAAACAACTTCTTCTCACTTGAGGATCTTGATGTACGCATCTTTAATATTCGCCTCACCAGCTTTCCCAAAAGATCTTTGTTTTCCTCCAAAATATTTAGATTGTATTTTTTTTACCAAATTCTAAATAATTGATAATTTCATTATCTTTTTCAGCTTGAATCATTTATTGCACTGTCATATTTCCATTCCAAATATTTCAAGCCTTTCCAGGCCATCCCATTCCTCGAATTTCCCCAATGATTCCGTTTTAACAACTTTTTTCCAGAAACTTTCTTTTTCGTTTAGTTCTCACTGAATAGCCTCTACTGTAAGCATATAGGTAGGCACATATGTATATGTGATTTGGTTTGGGAGTGCCGAGCGAAAGTTACACTTGTTTCTATTCAGGCACAGGTCACACAAAGTGCAAAAGGGCAAGAAATATTTTTTTTTCCTGCTATTAGAAGCGAGCACACGGCGTATACGCAATATGCAGCAATGACTGAATGAAGCTGTGTGTGTGTGTGTGCGTGTGTGTTTGAGACTGTGTGTGTAATTGTTTGTGTTTGTATGTGTGTGTGTTTCTAATTTAAGCGAAATATCACGTAAACAATTGAGCAGCGCGCTGCCTGATTGGCAAACAACAACAACAGCAGCAGCAGGTGCGGTGGCTGTTGCGGGTGCTGGGGGGCAGCAACAACAAACACACGCCCCATGCCACAGCCAGGCCAGTCAATTCATCATGCGGCCTTGGGGGCATCATAGGAACAGGCAGCAGGCCGCATGCAGCAGGCAACAGCGAGACGCAGCAGCCCAAAGTTCATCATGTTGCAAAATGCACTTTAACGCGTGGCACAACGTATACTCTATACTCTACCCTTGCAACAGACGACCCAAACCCTTTTATCGAACAGCAGCAGAAAAGCAAAAAAAAAAGTTAATTGTTTTGATATGTAAACCGAAAAGCCAAACCAAATCAACACAGTGCACACATATAGTTCATGGTACATACTCTGAGGCAAGATATTGTGGCACAGTGGCGTAGCTCAACTTTTTGAGAGGGGGTACAAAAGGTAAAAGCTGTTTTTTTTTTTCAATCCGGTGACAAGATGATTCCCATTCAACTATGTGAGTATTTTGAAACCGTAAAAAGACAATGATGACAAACTGGAGCATTGAAAATGAGCAAAATCCCGATCTATTTGGTTCTCTTTTCGTCCTAATACTTCTTAAATAGTCTAATACTTCTACTTATGTTGTAGGGCTAATAAGTGTGCTAATAAGTAACCTCTTGGTTACATTCATCATGTTGTCGTTATGACATGACATTGGCACTTCCAAATCCTCTGTGTTGGCTGCCGTAGCAGGGAGATTGACCAAAAATTGTTTAGTACCTCTTGGAAGCATGTTTTCATTATTATTTTGTTCCATGTTATTCTGACATATTTTATAAGAATCAATGACGGATGGGCTCAAAGATCGTAAGTAAACAGCCGCCCCTGCAATTCGGCAACCACAAAGCATCAGTGTTTTTTGTGGACTTCCATTAACTTTAGGACTCTTCCTTGACCTTTCTGGCATGGGTGGTCACACCAATAGTAATGCTACCGAAGACATCGCTCTTGGATTTATCTCTCCTAACGAGCCCTCCTCACCAAGACAAGGTGACAACCCACGAGTAAAAATAACAGCCGAGATAAACTTTATAATTTAGGATAGTGTCTTCGGGACTCTATAACTGTTAAGAAGGAAAGTCCTTGTTCTGCCCAGAGCTTACCACTCAATAAGTACATATCGGGCGGATTAGTTCTTAGTCTCAAAGAAACTAGGTCTAAAAATTCATGATGCCCACTTTGATCAATTGTTTCCGGAGCCGTAAGTTCCATAAGCAGTTCAGTCTGTATGCTATTTGGGAGATTATCTCGAGCTCATTTGAATTATAGGAACTGAGGACTTATAGTAACTTAGCTTGCAGAGCCAGTTGGGGTCTCATATGAATCTTTTCTGCAAATGGCTCCGAAGGGTTCGGGCCTTATTTCCTTCTTATGTGCTGGAATAGAACTTTGTTACATATTCCATCCTTGAGGGTTGAGTTTGGCTCTTGATCCCTGAATCGATATTATCTTGATCTACCCATGTGTTATCATGTCTTGCTGACAAAAACTATTGCAATGTCTTTATATTTCCTGCTTAGGTCCGGAGCTTCTGACAGTAGTATCCCGCGCCGCTTATTCCGGTCAAAGACCCGTCTTTGTGTCGCACAATGATATGTCTTGTTTTTGGATGTATATTCTGCAGCGTGGTCTTATTCTTTTTGTATCTTTTAATGGTATTAAAATGCCTTACGAAGTGGTACTCTGGATTGTATTATTTTTGGGTAGCTGAATGAAGTGGACTCCCTTTCCAAGTTTGTCAGCTTTTCTGTTATTTACTATGGGTCCCTTGCCGATTCCCTCGGCTGATATTCTTAGAAGTGTTGCTTTTAGTTGGAGTGGAGTTAATTCCATAGAGACTTCCAGTGATGCTACAGGATAGGTTCTCATTGCAGCTGTCTCATCTTTTTAGGGTGCTTTTGGATAAACGAAAACTTCTTCCCAACTATTCTGCATTAGATATCAGCTTCAGACAGGCCCAACGAGAGAGGGATAAAAAGGCGAGATTCGCCCATGGCCCGGAGCTTTCTCAGAGACTCGGACCCGGATTTTCTTTCTACGGCCCATATTCTGTCCCCCTCTACGCCACTGCTGCGCATAGTCAGCTTGTGGCATAGCCGAGCTGAGGGGCACATTCAAGTGCAGCAACATCAACTGCCTGCTACGTCGGCAACCCCAATGCGTTCAACCTGCGCCTTATTGTTGTTGCTGTTTATTGTTGCTGTTGTTGTTGTTGTAGTTGAGCATACGATGCGGACGACGCGTGTTGCACGCCCTCACTTTGGCATTGTTGTTGCTCTCGCTCTACCCATGTGCCTCTGCATCATTGAGCATGGCTATTGCCAAGCTTTTTGTGCTAATTAGCCACGCTGCTTCATGGTTATTAAGATTGCGTCAAGTGTACCCTGGCATACAACCAACGACAGCCCCTACCAAAAAAAAAAACACCATACAACAACATAAAACCTGGTTTTTGTTGTTGTTTTTTTTTCTGTTAGCAGCTTGCGGGCGTTTCGCATTTGCCATGCACTGCGTTGCACCGAGTTGTGGCAAGAGCCACAAGGACACATAGAAGATAGGCCTTATTATGGCGCACGCATCCTTCAACTTCAACTGCCCTCGTTGTTGTTGTTGTTCTTGTTTTTTATTGTTGTTCTTGTCATCGTTGTTGTCAACGTTGTTGTTGGTTGCTGGTTGTTGTTGCTGTTCCTTGTTGACGTTGCGTTGTTGAGAAGTGCGCTTGAAAAAACTGTGCAAAGTTCTAGAAAAAAAGAGCATGACATTATGCAAAAAAAAATGTTTCTAAAAACTGGCTAATATTGAGTTGTTTATCCCAGAAAAAAAAAGTATTTACAGAAGTATTGAGAAGCCAAGAAAGTGTTAATGCAACTAAAGAAAGTAGGGCCCATAATAATTTAGGGCCCATAATGTACCAAAAGTACGCTACAAATATATAATAAAATTTTTTGCCTTGTATATTTTAGCGAGATTGTGAATGATTACCAAAGTCTAGCAGATAGGAGCAATTTAAATATATTTACTTATATAGTCTCCGTATAATTAACACTTTATCTATCCAGATCCAAATATTAGGAACTCAAAAAATTTTGGTTACAAATTTGACCAAACAATCCGTTTAGTTTTTTTTAAATATTTGAAATAAGCTTTATTAAACCAAAATTGTGCCGTTTTGATCAAAAAGCCTCTTGCCATTTTTGGGATAAAGGCATTATTCTAGAAATTCTGAGCGAAAAACTTATTCAAATGCGTTAAATATCTTCTAACAAAATGAATTGTTACAAGCTATACATTGCCAGATGCCATTAATATTACTAGAGATTAGGCCCCTATGCTCCTTGAGGATTTAAATGAATAAAAGAAGAGAAGAAGAGATACTTCATTTAAGAGCCATCTAGCGACAATTTTTTAATATGCTGAAAATTCGATAACTATCTTTTAGATGCAAAAATAAATTCTATCTAAATTTTAATCAGATAAAAAATTATCGGATATCTAAATTTATATAATCTACATTAGTTTATACGAAATATAACCTTCGTAAAAAAGTATTTTTACAGTAATTTTGGTTCGAGAAACAAGAAAATTGATTTATTTAAAAATCACTTAAAAGCCGTTTTCAATATTTTTTCGAAAAACCTGTTTTTGGCCACTTTTTATCTGTTTTTGGGCTCTTTATTTTTAAATATTCGATAATATCTCGTTTCAAGAAAAAGAAGCAACCAAAGTCGAAAAAAACATTTTCGACCATTATCAAAATTTTATTCATTTTAATTCAATTTTAATAATTTCAAAATTATATTAAGTTTTAGACTTAAAGAGAGTTTTTTTCAAAAACATTTAAAGCCTAAGATCTTTAAATTCGGATAGGAACTGCAGAAGGGGACTTTTTTTCAATTTCGGTTGCTTGTAACTACAATGATTTTTTTTAATCTTTACTATAATCTTTCAATACCTTTCGATCTAATCGTCTTTCATATCGATACCAAATTTTGTTCACGTGATATTGAGAAATATCTGAAAAAGAGCCCTTTTGTTTTTCGAATTCTCTCTAAAACGCTTCAAAAGAAAAAAAATTATAATTTTCGTGTTTCTCAAACCAAAATTACCCTAAACAAAAACATTTTTCTACAATATTCATTCGATGGGTCTCAAAAATTATTTTTAAAAAATTATAAAAAATACATATCAGTATATGCAGTGCAATTGGTAACAATTTTGTAGAGTATTACGAATTTTCCTATATAATGTACTCTATTAGAATATATATTGTGTAATATATTTTATAACAAAATGCATAAGCAATGTTAAAGATTTTGATATGATTAGTTTTGTAATTAAGTAGTTTATGTCATGATTAATTAATATCATTGCAGATTTTGCTTAATTTCATTTAATTTTAGCAAGACTTTCGTGTATTCAAAGTAAAATATTTTCAGACGTCTTTGTGGTTTCTGCAACCAATATTTTATTTATTATATATCATTAATTTTCACATAAAACCGCTATTGGAACTTTTGTCTCTTTTACAATTTATCTATATAAATAAATAATTATTTATAGGCAGTCAAAGAAATATTAATTAAATTTTTTTTTAACAAAATCAAAAATGCGCCGCAGTCTACTTGCATGCCTAAAACATTGCCCATAGATGGCGCCACATATCCAATACAACAACCATTTTTTTGTTTTGTTGTGTTTAACATGTTGCATATGAACTCATGTAAATAAATTAATTAATAAGTGTTGGCACTTTTTTTTATACAATTTTGAAAAACAAGGCACATATATAAAAAATTAATGTTTATTTATAAAATAATATAGCTTTATTTAGTAAACGAAGAAATTTTATATTTAAGTATGTAAGTATATCACGGCAGTTTATTTTTAGTATAGTTTGCTTAGTTTCGCGTATTATGGTTCTTAAGGTTTAACGATGGCGTTTTAAAAAATTAGGCTTGTGCCTTTATTATGGTCGTCTGATTGCTTACAAAATACTATGTTCTAAAAAAATATAATTTTATATGTATTATTCATTTATGTCCAGAAAATAGTTAGTAGACCGTTTGACATATGAGCTCCTTTTAAATGTGGTTTCAAAATTTTATCGAAGTACTTTTAAATTAGGACACAAAGCCCAAGGTATATTCGAAGAAGAGCAAAATATTTTGAAACTGCTTCATTTTCAGTTTAACCAAATTTTAAATAAATTAGTAAATTTTGAAATCAAAAGGCGCAAATTAAAATTAAATTCAAAATTATTTCAAAATCATATATTACACATTTTATTTAATAATTTTTGTGTGTGTTTAATTCCTTTTTCGCGATTTATGACTTTCTATGACTTTTTTTTAGCTTGAGGCTCTACTTTCCTATCGATGTAACATTTGACATTTTTTTCACATTATTTTATATTATAAAAACTAGTGAAATTTTAATAACATATCAATTCAAGAAAAGTATTCTGAAATTCGCTTTAATTGCTAAAATAAAAGTTGGATTAATTGCATTTATTCTTTTTACCAAAGACTTAAAAGCACTCGAATTTATGAATTTATAGAATTGAAAAAAGAGAATTTAATTAAGTTATTGCTTCAAAAAGCAAAAAGTTAGAAAAAATTCGATATACTTAAATATACTTTCAAAATTTTTGAAAATCTATCGAACATTAAAATTTAACTTTTTAAGAAAGAGAATAAATCTGAGTAATAAAATTGGCATTTGCTAAATTTATCAAAAAATGCAAATATATGAAACATTAATATTTTTTTCCCGAATCACCTTTTGAATAAATTGTCCCATAAGCACAATTCATAATTATTTTTCATTAATTACGTCTAGAAATAAACAAAAAAGTTTAATCGATTGCTTTTGGATATTAAAAAAAAATAAATTGAAACTTAAAAGAAATGTTTATTCAAACATTCGAAATCATTTGGTCCATCATATCTTTATTAAAAAAATAAAAAAAATAAATTGTTATTTGTTTCGTCATTTCTAAAAACGTGAAAACTTTAAAAAAATGTTGCTTTTAAAAACTCTTTTCCAAGACACTACGAAGCTCTTAAAAATGTTCATCTTTATTAAGAAAAATATATATCTTAGGCCTCAATAAAAGTCAATGCTTATAATAGTGAACTAGAAATATATTTTAAATATTAATATATTTTTAATTATTATACTCCAATATTGAGTACATAAAATTAATAGCTACATATTAAACATCATGAAGGTTAACATTTTCAAATAATATTTAAGTACTAATATTAAATACTAATTTCACTAAAAATCTTTAAATTTCCTATATCTTGTAATATAAGTAATAAATTTAAAATGTGAAGGGCTTCAAAATCAATTTTCATATAATTTTGAAATTTAAATATAGGTATGTATATAAATTTAAATTTTTAAGTTCTTGCAATATTATTATTACTTTTCACTCGCCACCTATCGGACAAGATTAACAACTAATTACTAAATATGACTTGCCTAAAAGTATGCTACAAAAAATTGCAGCAGCCTTTAAATGTTGCCAATATTCCTAAGCAACAATGTTGCTAGCTGCTTATTTCTTTTTTTTTGCCTTAAAATTTCAACTAATTCCACTTAAGAAAACATGGCTTAAAAGGCTTAATTGAATCAAAGCTGCAGAACATTAAGACACATCATAAATTCCTTTGGCGTCGCCAATGAACCAAAAGTTGCCAAGTGTATCGCTGCTGCCACTCGAGCAAATTTTATGTTTATTTTTTGGTCTACGCCACATTTAACACAAAAGTGTATAGGGGTATTTTTTTGTGACCCTCCCCCCGACGCGACGTTGAGCGCCATTTGACAACATCATCGTCAGCAGTGGCCAAGGGGAGCCCCTTTGGCAGCAATCCAGCCTGGAGCTGATTAAATTGCTGCCACAAGCAAATAGCAATGGGTCTTTGTTCGAGCCAGTTTCTCAATAGAGCGAGGAAAACGGCCAAGTAACGTTTTAGCGAAAGTTTTTGGCAAATGTGTCTGGAAGATGTGCTGCTTCCTTCGCTTTCACCTTTGTAAGGATTACGAGCACTTGGAGCTGGGAGCATTATCCTTGCCAGAGCGCACTTTTGCGTAAAAGCGTAAAACTATTTATGGATATTTGGCGCATAAACAAGCTGACCTTAAGGGGGGTGTGCGGCAGGTTAAAGCGTTTTAGCCAAGGGTTGCTGCACAGCTTTAAGATATATTTAGGTTTATTGAAAAAAATACATACACTTTTTTGTTGGCTTTTGATGTAAGGTCAGCTGGCAAAGGGTTCGTTTTGGCCCAAAGTAATTGCTGCCAAGATTCCTTTATTCAAGGTTATAAATTTAAGGCCTATCTGAGGTTAGCCAGCCTTCTTTTCCCCAGAATTATGTGCACAATTAAGCTTCTTTGGAATCTTACAACAACCCTGGTCGTTTTTTTTAAGATCAATTTCGAAAACGATTCCTCAACGCTTTGTTTATGCGGCTGCCGCTCATAACTTGTCATAAATTTGACAGCAAACCTCATAACACATCATGCGGGTCCATTGTGACAGATGCTGTTCCCACATCTCATCTCATCTCGGCTCAGCTCAGCTCATCGCATCTCCTCTATATATGGAGCAGCTACCAGCTAGTTTTGAATTGCAAATTATACAATATATTTATAAGTAAATACTTCATATAATGACGCACTAATTGCAGCCAGTTTCAATGTCTTAAAATTGTTTTATGTCTTTTTTCAATTGAGTTCGGGCAATAAAGAAAACACCAAATTGCCAGACCACAAAAAATACTACTTAAATAAAAGAGGATGAAAAACTGTGACGAAAATCTGAAAATGTACTCTTTGTTTAAAAAGTATATTAGCTGTGGACTTGGAATGAACATCAAACAAAAAATTGATTAAGTTTGAACCGAATTTGCTTTCGACCCAAACGTGACTTCTAATAGAATGTCTAAAATCCCATAGTATGGCTATTGACTTGAAATTCGACTGGAGGAAATCGTAGGCGCGCCACCTACCGGGTCTGTTTGGTGTCCTTCTATTAAAGACAACTTCGAAGTTTTACTTGTTGGTAAAAAATATTTGCAAAATGTACATAACTTAGGGACTCCGCCACTGAACACTTCACTTGGCAGCATCCGCCCAAGTCTATGAGGGTATTTTGGGTACACACTATTTTTTCTATGTATCTGGAACTCATATCTATTTCTGTACGAAATATGGCCCAATTTCAATAAATCGATTTTTTTAATTATGCAAAAATTTTTTTTTTTAAATTTTCCCTAATTTTTCCTTTTTTTGGTCTGGATTAACTATACTTAAAAAAAATCTAAGGATGCTTAAACTTACCAGAATATAGTCCACTCTAAAAATTTTTATGAAATTTATAGGCTATTGACAAAATTATAAAAATCTGGGCCCTCAATGCGTTGGTTGAAATAGAGAATAAAGGCAAAGTGAGGTGAATCCGGAAATGCACTCTTACGGATTTCTCAGTGGACATTTGAGTACGAAACCAATTTTCAAACGATCGTTATGACCGAAGCTAGTTTTTTATAATATTCTGACTCAACTACACAAGGTTTTGTGTTCAGTATAATTTAAAAAAAAAAAATGGTTACCTTGAAAGTTTTATTTTGAGATTTTATGTCGCTAAAATATCGACATTTACTCGAGTAAACTCAAATATAAGAATGTCCATAGTATTATTTAGACTCATTACTTCAAAAATGCTTAAGGGTGACGCTCCTCCGTTTCGAGAAAGTCAATTTGGAGTGAATCGGGAAGCTCCATTCGAAAATGTCGAAATAAGTCAAATAACACAGGTCAACATGGTTCAGTTGTTGGAAAGCTAAGAGTCATTTCCGAAGTAATTTGGTGCGTAGAATCCGAATCCGGCATCAGAACTGGCCCATCACGTCAGGATTTTGAGATATTTGAGGTTATGTACCCAAAAATGGCGTTTTTCCTACATTTGAGGTTATGTACAGGGCGCAAAAATTTTTGCGGTCTTTCTCTCCAATTACATCATTTAGTACAACTCTTACCCATTAATTTAAGGGTTCAAGAGATCAACTACGATTTTTACGCAAAGTTATGGCTTTTCGAAGTTACGAGATATATCCCTTCGACGTCATTAGCATTTCACAGGTCTACAAATACAGGGGTCATGTGAGTTGTTGGAAAGCTAAGGGTTATTTCCGAAGAAATTTTGTGCGTAGAATCCGAATCCGGCGTCAGAACTGCCCATCACGTCAGGATTTTGAGATATTTGAGGTTATGTACCCAAAAAATAACATAACCTCAAATATCTTAAAATCCTGACGTGATGGGCCAGTTCTGACGCCGGATTCGGATTCTACGACCAAATTACTTCGGAAATGACTCTTAGCTTTCCAACAACTGAACCATGTTGACCTGTGTTATCTCAAAGGCTTATTGCAAATGCTAATGACGTCGAAGGGATATATCTCGTAACTTCGAAAAGCCATAACTTTGCGAAAAAAAAACGTAGTTGATCTCTTGAACCCTTAAATTAAAGGGTAAGAGTTGTACTAAATGATGTAATTGGAGAGAAAGACCGCAAAAATTTTTGCACCCTGTACATAACCTCAAATGTAGGAAAAAACGCCATTTTTGGGTACATAACCTCAAATATCTCAAAATCCTGACGTGATGGGCCAGTTCTGATGCCGGATTCGGATTCTACGCACCAAATTACTTCGGAAATGACTCTAGCTTTCCAACAACTCACATGACCCCTGTATTTGTAGACCTGTGTAATTATTTTGATATAATTTATGCACGGATTTGAACTGTTTTTATGTCAATATGTCGAAAACTTACAAAAAAAAAAACGAAGTGAATCTCGTAAACCAGTTCGAAGTTCTTATGATTTGTTGAAAATAATTGAGACGGTTTTCCTTCCTTTTTGAAAAATAATTTTTAATTTGCTATTTCCCTAGTCAACAATTCTTTTTCCTCCATATATATTCATTTCATTCATATATTTTTTTTACCAAAATAAAGATTTAACATTTTTGCGATGAAATTTGAAAGCGATTTTTATCGGTGTCCTATTCCAGATCCATCCCTAAAAAATCGAAAGTCACGAATTTGCTATACTTTAGACAAAGTAATCTAATCTACCTGATAAAAATTGTAGCCCTGAGCGACAAAATTTTCAATTAAAAAAAAATACTTCCGACTTCTCCCCACTTTCTCCTATATAGAAATTGAAATTTCTTAAAAAAAAATTTTTTATTAAATTTTTTTGTCACTCCAAAAATTTACGAAAAAAGTTTCCGAATTCTCGCCATTTGGGGAAACTCTTTAAAAAAGTTGCTTGTTTGACCAAACCAATTATAAATGATGACGATAACAAAAAAATAACACAAAGTTATCGTATTTTAGTAGCTATGTTAAAAGATTTTTGGCTACTTCTTCAAAACTTTAAGTAATATGTACATATATAATAGAAGTACTACTGCAAAAAAAGTGTATTTAAAGTCTAGTAAAAAAAGCTTTCTTTATAGAAGATGTTCTAAAAAAATTGTTTTAAAATTTAAAAAAAAATAAAGATTGTAAACGACGACGACATTATAAAAAAAGAATGTTTGTAGCAAATATTTGCACCAAATTATTGACCAAATTATCGTAATTTTTACACCGAATATTTGCCAACATTTATTTGTCACCAAATCTGTGCAGCAAATATTTGCACCAAATCGTTGACAAAATTTATGTAGCCAAAAATCTTTGGCATTATAAGAAATAATGCTCACTGTGTAAGATATTCCAAATAGAAAATTTAATAGCCCAGATAAGTTTAATGTAATATGTACATATATTGACTTTTACGTACCTGAACTCTTGCATTTTGGGCCATTTTTTAAAAACTGAAAATTAGAGAAAATATTAAGATATGTATTGTGGCTAGGGTTCGTTTAATGAATATTAAGTTAAGTATTCACACTAAACTGAAAATAAAAAAAATAAAATTGTAATATGGAATGGGTTTTTGTAACAGTTGTCTGATTGCGTATTTATTATGTAAATCTCATATATAAAAAAAAGTGTTTGTCTGTTTGTATGAGGTTGGACGCCAAACCCTTTGTCCGATTTTAATCGGACTTTTTTTAAAATGTTCAGAAGCTTCCTGGGACGGACATAGGCTATGTACAAATATTAGGTTGTCAAAAAAGTCTTGCGGTATTTCCGCAAGCTTGTCTTTGCAAGCGCGTAGTTCTAGTTGTATTCGTCGCATCGGTTCACGCTAGAGCTTTTTGGAAAGCTCTTTTCACGTGCTAACACGTGTTTGATTAATTGTTGTTTGCTTTTAGTCGTTCGTGAGTTATAGCGTCGCAAACATGGAGCAAAATAAAGAGAAAATACGGCATATTTTACAGTACTACTACGATAAAGGCAAAAATGCATCTCATGCTGCCAATAAAATTTGTGCAGTTTATGGACCCGATACAGTTTCCATTTCCACCGCACAACGATGGTTTCAACGTTTTCGTTCTGGTGCAGAGGTGATCGAAGATGCGCCACGGTCCGGAAGGCCTGTTGTCGAAAATTGCGATAAAATCGCTGAATTGATCGAAAGAGACCGGCATAGTAGCAGCCGTAGCATCGGCCAAAGCTGGGCATGAGTCATCAAACCGTTATAAACCATTTGAAGAAGCTTGGATTGAAAAAGAAGCTCGATGTATGGGTGCCACACGACTTGACGCAAAAAAACATTTTTGACCGTATGGATGCATGCGAATCGCTTCTGAATCGCAACAAAATCGACCCGTTTTTGAAGCGGATGGTGACTGGCGATGAAAAGTGGGTCACTTACGACAACGTGAAGCGTAAACGGTCGTGGTCGAAAAGCGGGGAAGCTGCCCAGACGGTGGCCAAGCCTGGATTGACGGCCAGGAAGGTTCTTCTGTGTGTTTGGTGGGATTGGCAGGGAATCATCCACTATGAGCTGCTCCCCTATGGCCAAACGCTCAATTCGGACCTGTACTGCCAACAACTGGACCGCTTGAATGCAGCACTCATGCAGAAGAGGCCATCTTTGATCAACAGAGGCAGAATTGTCTTCCATCAGGACAACGCCAGGCCACACACATCTTTGGTGACTCGCCAGAAGCTCCGGGAGCTCGGGTGGGAGGTTCTTTTGCATCCACCGTATAGTCCGGATCTCGCACCAAGTGATTACCACCTATTTGTGTCCATGACGAACGCGCTTGGTAATCGGAAGTTGTCCACAAGAGAGTCCTGTGAAAATTGGCTCTCCGAGTTTTTTGACAATAGGGAAGCGAGCTTCTATAAGAGGGGCATTATGAAGTTGGCATCTCGTTGGGAACTCGTCATCGAACAAAACGGCGCATATTTGACTTAAATCGCATTATTATAACCAATTTTATGAACAATTGAAAATTCAATAAAAATACCGCAAGACTTTTTTGACAACCTAATATAACAAAATTGCGACGAAAATACTAAAAAGGACAATTTGATTTTCCAATAAATTTTTTTTTTTAATTTAGGTTGGCATTTTAGTTAATTGTTTTTGTCGAAAGGAAACACAAAAATTATTAACGTTATAAATTGTATTTTATTGAGGCACACCAAGTTTCATGAGAATCGGTTCAGCCGTTTCGGAGGAGTATGGTAACTAACATTGTGAAACTAGAATTTTATATATAAGAAGAAACTTATGTTTTACGTACTATGGGTGTTCTCATGAACGAGTCGATGAATCTGATTTTTGCGTGTGTTACAGGTCAATGCGGAAGTTTTAAGCCTATTTCGATGAGTTTGTGTGAATTGGTTCGTGGGATTGTAAATATTGGTTTTTTTTGTGAACATACTCCTCCGAAACGCTAGACCGATTCTCATGAAATTTTGTGTGCTTATTGGGCAGGTCTGAGAATCGGCCAACATCCATTTTTCGTACCCCTAAGAGATAAGGGTTGCCACTTCTAACATTTTTTATTCATTTATCGACTATACCTTCATGGTGTGTTCACGGGCACGAACGCCGCGAAGTTAGCCACGAAGCCTTCCACACTCCTGTTTCGTGGCTTTCGCGGACGGCGCGTTACGCAATATTTTTCAATCTGTGGTTTGTCTTGACTGAACGTGAAAAAATAAAAAAAAAGACATCCTGTCGCCATTATAGGTTAACATTATTAGTACTCGAAAACATTAATTCTAGATCTAGACGAGCGAGCGAAACGAGCGTGCCTAAGCGCAGCGGAGGCCGGCTAGTAGTTTATAAATTTTTGCGTATGAAAATTTTGTTGACTAAAAATGAACAAGTAAACCATCTACCAGTTACCTGAAACATCATACCTGTTATCTGAAAAACCCCTTCATTGAGAAAAGGTTTTCAATGAAAATAGGACCCGCCCCTCGTATCTAGGATTTGGAAAAATAAAAAATTCGGTGCAAAGAAAGATTTTTCGAATATTGGAGGCTACCAAATATTTTAAAATTTGCCAAGATACAATTTTTTCTTAATATTATAAATTTTATTTCTTTACTATTTGAAAATTTCTTCCATGAGAAAAAGTTTTCGATCTAAATAGGACAAGGACAATTGGAATTCTAAGACTTTTTATAGGGGTTGTTCTTCACTACGAGGTGTATGTATATCAGAGCTCGAAAAAGATTTGCAATCAATATTTCGGACATTTGGGGTTTGGTCCCCGTGGATCAGCCACTGGACGAGGACATACACAAAAATTACGTAAGATCTTTTTTTTTCATTATCTAGACTTATATTCCAAAGAAAGATTTTTTGAATGATTTAATTTTGTGAGCATAAAAAATTTGAAAATTGGTGGACACATTTTTTAAAAAATCTTTTCTCTAAATTTGATTCTACCATTTTCTATAAGAAATTTTTTTTTTCAAACTGTTGACTTCAAAAAAAAATGGCGGATATCAAAATCTTTTTTTTTAATTTGCCAACTTTCTATTTTTTTCCATTTTTGGATCTCGCCGCATGTCAGCCACTCTTTTTTATCATTTGCTTATCTAATACAATCTCTCCTCTCAGAATAGAGCGCATCTTCTAGTCGAGATTGGCCGCTTGTGGCTGCCAACTCGTTTTTAATGATGAATGGCAAGCAATTGGCTATGAAATTAATTTGTTGCGCCGTAAAAGAGCAAAAACTAAACGGAATGGGAAGCTGGGACAGTAAACTGCAGCAGGAACTGAAATTAATGTCGCGTGCAAAGCCAAAACACAGCAAAGCAGCTGGAGCAGGAACCGGAGTTGGAGTTGGAGCTACCATTGCCTAGCATAGTATTGCTCCCGTCCCATTTGCTGTGTGGCACAAATATGTGGCTGTTACTTTGAACTACCTGGCTGGCTGGCTGCCCATTGAAGTGGCCTTTTGAAGTGGTTCTGGAACGCCCGGACTGGCGTACTCTTTGATGTTCCGCGCAGGAATGTCTTAAAGTTATGAATACTAAGACGCATTGGTAATAACCTAATAGTCTATCTATCGAAGATGATATTAGCTTTGTGTACTTAGTGTGTTTAGACATGCGCCTGGGCCTAGTCGTTAATTATAATTTGGCCCAGTGTTGACCACTTCACATGATTGAGCGATTTAGGCCAGGCCAACAAGAATCTCAAAAACAAGACGTCATTAATGGCAGGTGTCTGTAAAAATGTTTAGACTTGGCAAGTGTTTGATTTGTGTTACTTTTCAACGGGCCCCAACGAAAGCCCCCCATCCAAAAATGTTTTCTTTCTCATAAACAAAAAAAACCGCGCCAGGCATTTGTATAGGAAAATTAACTTTGGGCTTTTCACCCGCTCTCCACTACACAATGCAAACAGGAAATGTGGTACAAGATTTTCGTATTTGAATGCACTTTGAGCATGAAATGGTTCCATGCCATGGCGACACCTTTACCCATTATGAGCCTTTTGGCCAGGGTCGGAGCGTGAAACTTCAAAAGCTTTTGACAGTTGGCGACAATTAGCCAAAGTCTGGCACTGGTCATTGGCGTGTTATGACTGCATTAGATGCACATTTCTGTCCAGTTTCTGGGGTGGATTTCGTCGAGTGATTTGCACAAAACATTTTGTCAATGCAATTTTTCTGCAACATTTAACGCTGGTTAAATGGTCACTGAACTTGGGGGGAAAATGCAAATTGAGCTTTGATTGAATGGGTGGAGGGGGTGAGTGCGAGAAAGGTGGGGGTTTAGAAATAAGTGGCTGTAGAATTTGTTTTGACAGTCAAGGAATTGTTAAACAAAATTATAGAGAACGAGTGATTTCTGTTGAGAAATTTATTTGAGAAATAAATATCGGGAGAAAAATATTATAAATATCAAATAAATTGCATCTAATTTGTAAAAAGAAGTGAAAAAGGTCGGAATACGAAAAAATCAATCTGAACAGTTTTATTCCGATTCATTTTTACCGTGCTCCGGAAAACGAATTTTTTGGATGGATATTTTCTTATTCGATAAATCCGTATATTTTCCTTATTTTTTCGAAAAAAAATGTATCTAAGCAAAATATTTGGTTGAAATTAAATACGACTTAGGTATTTTTGTTACAGGGGAAATTTTCATTGTATAACGTGGGAGCCCTGTTGCGTATGAAACGTGCACATATCCCAGCACAAAGAAAATTCGTGTATGCTATTTTTAGGTTGTCAGAAAAAAAAATAATAATTAAAAATATTTGTCAATAAATATATAACTATAAATTGGTATTATTATAATCTAAGAACATGTGAAAGAATATTTGAAAAAATTATATTCAGTATGATATTTTTACTTTTCTAAACCTATTTTGATCGATTCGCATCGAATTCGTTCTTGCAACAAAACGTTCGCTATCAAACCTTATGACAAATTCGTTTTGATGAAATTTGGAGGACCAAACATTCGGTTTCATTTCAAAACGAATTCGAATAAACTAGTTACGGACCCGATTTTCCGGAGTATCTGCCGATAGATATTTCTGAATATTAAAGCTTTAATCTAAAAAACGTGTTTTTTCCATTTTATTAAATTACGACGAAGCCGCTAAGTTATTATATATTTTTGAACCATTTCTTTATGTAAATCAAGAGCTGTCTTACAAATTTTATTTTTTTTTGAGGTGCTTTTAAATATTATTTAAAAAAGCATTTTTCTTTAATATTAGATTTAAAATTTTTTAAAAACACATATTTTAGTATCTGACATAAAATTGCTTTGGTACAAAAATTTTATGCAAAAAATTACAGGAAAATATTTAAATATATTTTTTTTTAATACATGAAAATCGTCCAAAGGACGTCAAAATTTTTAATTGCTTTTTATTATATTACTGATATATTTTTATATGATTAAAAATCCGGGAGGCCCATAGTCAAGTACAGTCACGGACTTCAGTCCATTTATTGTTTTGAATGATAATTTTTCATAAAATTACCTTTGAAAATAAAAAAAAATCGTATCGTTGGCTTTTTCACAAGAATCTTTTGAGGGGAATCGAATACCGAAGTTAATGACGTTTTGGCTTGTGAGCCGATTCCATATTAATACTTGCTAGTAAGAATTGTACAATAAAAGTTTTGTTTTAACAAAATTTTAGACTTACAAAATATGGTAAGAAAGCAAATACAGAATTCTATGTTATATTAGTCACGTGATAGTCCAAGAGACTATTATATTTTAATCCTACTTTGGAGATTTTCTTTTGTATCTCGGTACGTTATTTTTCAAATGTTATCTCATTATTTTTATAATGTGTTGATAATTTGGAGTGCTGAAATTATAATATCAGATCTTAAGTATAAGAATCTATATTTATTTTTCTTTGGGAATTTTGGGATATAAACCTGATATTGTTATTGTATTTACAACTACAACTATATATTGTATTAATAAATACTGTAGCAATTTACTTGATATTCCAATATTGTAAGAAGTAAGTTATATTATTTATTTTGGACTGGATTTTACCAGTTTTTTTTTTCTCATATTCACGAGTCTATTATGGATTCTCAAAACGATGACTCTTTTAAAGATTGGAAATCTTCTCAAAATACTTTTATTTATATACTCACATGCAATTTTATTTCAGAATAGTTTCAAATATATCTCTAAATATAAGCTTCTTAGGTAGGAAGAGAGAATGAAGTCAAATAATAAATTGCCCGGCCAAGCATCTTTTCGGTTCTAGACAGTTTTAAAAAAATTTCACTAACATAAAAAAAATTCGTTTTCCAAGGAAGATGGCCTTTGGATTAGAGGATTTCACAGCTTCTAAGCTCCCAAGGGAAATAATGACTAGTTATTTGCAATTCCAAAATGTAAGAGAAGCACTTATTTTCTGAAATAAGCACACACCGTACGCCGCAAAAGTTTCTTCGATTTTAAGAGCTACCAAGAAAAGTACAAAGTACTCCGATTTTTAACGTATTTGAATAAATTTTCCATATAGACGGGAATTTCTTGCAACAGAATTGCCAAACCCAAGCTCCCAAAGGTTATGTGAGTTGCAGATCTGCCAAGAAAAAAACTTTTTCCTTTTATTATTTGAAATGGGAAAAGAGGCAAGCACACTTTCAGATTTAGGAACTTACAAGCTTTAGTCCCCAAAGATTCTTTGATCCTGAGTGCTCACTAGATAAATAAATTTTTTCCGTTTTGTTGCAATTAGTGCTAAAAACAATTTGTTAAATAGAATAGAATACCTTAGGATCATACAATATATGTATAAGTCTTAGCTCCTAATGTTAGCTCCCACGTAAAATTCAGATGGGAAAAATATAGCCAAACGAATATTCGATATGATTATTTTCAATAGCTACAAAAATATGTTTCATATGAAAGAAGTGGCTGAAGATGCTTCCTCTTATATAGGCGATTACTTACTGAAATAGATCTTAAAGATATTTCTACGAGCTTTTGAATAGTAACCTTCTTTAAGGGCATTACCAGGGCATTACTTTGATGAAACCATTATTACTGAAAAAGGAATGTAAATTAGATAAGATTGTTCGATTTTTGGGTTTTGAATTGTATTATTGTCTGTCCCATTCCGCGGCCCCATGCTCTTATTTAAAATGAAGGGAATCTATATATCTTCTAATTTGAACCCAACCAGCTTTCACAGATCTATGCCGTTGTTCTATTCTGGAGTCCCTTAAAACGATTTCTTTCACAAATTGTATACTAAGATGACCTTTAATGCACTATTTTTAAATAAATTTATATATATTTTAAAAAAATCTTGAGCTCTGATAGCGACAATTATTATAGGCACTACATAGAGAATACGATTAATTTTTAAAATTGTTTAAATCTTCTTATATATAAAATTCTCGTGTCACAATGTTATGTTCCTTCGAAGCTTATAGACTCACGAACGGCTGAACCGATTTGGCTAATTTTGGTCTTAAAATATATATTGGTTTTTGTGTGAACATACTCCTCCGAAACGGCTAGACCGATTCTCATGAAATTTTGTGTGCTTATTGGGCAGGTCTGAGAATCGGCCAACATCTATTTTTCATACCCCTAAGAGATAAGGGTTGCCACTCCTAACATTCCTGGCAAATCAAGTGAATTTAAAAACTCGGTAGGATAATTTACAATTTCATCAATTTTAGAAATTAATATTGATTTAGTTATTCCTTTCCAAGAAAGTTTTCTTAAGAAGAAAGGAATTCTGAGATTTTTGCTTACAATTCATGTTTTAATTTCTGTATAAAATACATATGATCAGATCAATATTTGCACATAATGCAATTTCGTGAATCCGCCACAAAAATAAATCATTGGAAGAAAATAAAGATCTAGACGAGCGAGCGAAGCGAGCGTGCCGGAGGCCGGCTAGTATATTATACAATAAGATACTAAGCTATGAAGTACTAGGAGTAAATTCTCTCTAAATTATTTAAAATTATGTGGAAGTAATAGAATACTTCCTTAGATTATCAATACTGCACAACTATTGGAGAATTAGGCAATTTAGAGTCTTCGGAAAGATCAATAATATTTACAAAAACACCCCACAAATGAAAGCCACAAACTTTTTGTAGTTTTTCAATGGAAACAATTTTAATTTGTTTATACACTTAACTCTCAAAACAATAAACTTATTATTATGACTGCGGTGCAACAGAACTTCGGCAACATGTGGCATTCAACGAAATTCCTAGAAACATTTAACAGATAATCGCTGTCAAAGTACTCTCTACTCCAAACTAGCCCAATGACCAACTAACATCGAAAACAAAATCATACAAATGATGAGTGTGCGGCTTGGAGGCAAATATTGTCTATCATTGCCCTTGTCTAGATTAGACCCAGCTTTATTACACAGCCCAAGCACTTCCAGCAACGGGCCCATTGTCAAGCCAATAAAAGTGAGTGCACCAGGGCGACGGAGGGGACGGAGTGCCCTTATCAGCATGGGACAGAACATCCAGACACAGAAATTTCATGTACCTAGAATGTAAGTAAAAGTAAATTAGATAAACGCATAGAATTCCAGTACGAATAACTATGACGATCGTTCAATGGGCGTTAAAATGTATCTTAATTGAAGTCGCTTCCCCGACGTCGCCATAGAGCGATCAAAGTGAATGCCGCCAGGGTTGGTCATGTGAAGAAATTTATGCCTGGTCACCTCAATGAAATTGACAAATATGTTTGGACAAATAGCAAACAAAGCAAAGCAAAGCGACTCTGAGGTTTGGGTGAGCAAATATTGGGAAAATGCTGCCCGGTTTTGGGTCAAAAGTTGTAACTCTGCAATTTTTGACTCATTTGCAGCATGTGAAACGTTCGCTAAGTAGTTAAGTGAGTGAGTGCCTTGCCCTTTGGTTTGTTTATCTTTTTTTATTTTTTGGGCATAAACAAAGCTGGAAAACAAGTGGAAAAAAGTGGAAAACGTCGAAAAGTCTTGAGAGAAAAGCGTGTAAAGAGATTGAGTGACTGATGGTAGCTGTGCGCTAGACAAACAGTTTTAATTTTATCTACAAGTGTTGCACGTCTTTGGAGCGCCAACAGGCGTGGCAGAGATAAAGCCCTAGACAGGCTCTCCACTGACAATTAGCAAGTCAAATTAGAAGATACTTTATGAGTTATGCAACTATAACTAGCAACGCCTGCTGTCAATTAGAACGAAAAATTTGTCAGCAAGGCTGTCTAACTAGGCAGTAATTGATGAGGCTTTAAATAGCAACAAAAACGGACAAAAGATACTTTTGTATCTGTAAGATACTTTTGTATCTTTTTGTTGGTTTGGGCTATAAAAATATAACAAAAGGAGATTGAAACTTGTGCGCTGGCAAATTTAGTTTGTTGAGTTAGACAGAGCCTGATTTAAAAATAAAACTAGAAGATACTTTGGGAATTATGAAACAATTGCTGTCAATTAGCTTAAAATATTTGTCAACAAGGCAGTCAAAACTATGCAGTAATTAATAAAGCACAAATACCTAGATACATTTATATCTATCAGTTAAGTTTGTAGCTTATAGATACATAGGCTTTAAATAGCAACAAAAAGGCACAAAAGATACTTTTGTATCTGTCAGATACTTTTGTATCTTTTTGCTGTTTTGAGCTATAAAAACATAACAAAAGGAGATTGAAACTTGTGCGCTGGCAAATTTAGTTTGTTGAGTTAGATAGAGCCTGATTTAAAAATAAAACTAGAAGATACTTTGGGAATTATGTAACACTTGCTGTCAATTAGCTTAAAATATTTGTCAACAAGGCAGTCAAAACTAAGTTGTAATTAATGAAGCACAAATACCTAGATACATTTATATCTTTAAGTTAAGTTTGTAGCTTATAGATACATTTGCGCATCTTAGGTAATTTTGGCTATAAATAGTCCAATTAGGCAGTAATTAATGAGCCGCATAAACAAATACTTTTAAGATACTTTTGTATCGTTGAAATACTTTTGTAACTTTTATATGTTTGTAGTTATGAAGCAATCAAACTTGTGTGACTGCAAACTTACTTTATTTAGCAAATATAAGTCCGTAGACAGGCTCTGCCAATTTACAAATCAAACTAAAAGATACTTTATGAATTATGCGACTACAACTAGATGCATTTGTTGTCAGTTAGCTCAAAATATTTGTCAATTGGGCAGTCAAACTAGGCAGCAATTAATAAAGCATACATTAGCTACATAAAGATACAAAGATACATTTGTAATTTTAAGATAATTTTCTGTAGTTTACTGTATGTAATAATCTATTAAATACATTTGTATTTCTTAGGTACTTTTAGTTGTAAGTAGCCAAACTGCAACGAAAACAGTAATAACAATAAAATGATGTTAAGATGCAAGTGTATCTGTAAGATACATTTTATCTTCTTGTGGTTTTCTGCTATAAACACACGCCAAAAGAATGTTTTAAGCACGTGCTGTTGGCACATTTACAATTTCAAGCACTAAAAATAATAATAATAAATTCTTAAAGTATCTGATAATTACTTAGTTAATCAAACTAAAGATACTTTATGAAATATGCAACTAAAACTAGACATGACTGCTTTAAAACTCAATGCAGTCCAACAAGGCATTAATTCTTAATTAAATTTGCAATAAAAAGTTAAAAGATACTTTTGTATCTGTAAGATAAATTTGTATCTTTTGGGTAAATTTATGTGATTTGATGATTTTAGTCATAGCCAAGCTCAGCAGTAATTAAAAGGCTACAAAAATGTACCAAAATACATTTTTATCTTAAAGATACATTTATATCTTTTGGATAAATTTGTATGATTTGATGATTTTGGTCTTAGCCAAGCTAAACAGTGATTAATAAGCCAAAAAATTGCAACAAAAAGATACCAAAATACACTTGTATCGTTGAGATACATTTGTATCTCTTAGGTAAATTTGTATCTTTAGGTGATTTTAGCTTTTGTCAGGCTAAGCAGTAAAGAGTAACTCACAAATACGCAATACAAAGATACCAAAACACACTTGTATCCTTAAGATACATTTGTATCTTTTGGATAAATTTGTGTGCTTTGATGATTTTAGCTAAAGCCAAGCTGAGCAGCAATTAATAGAAACAAAAACGCAATAAAAGCTATCAAAATACACTTGTATCTTTAAGATACATTTGTATGTTTTAGATAAATTTGTATCCTTTTATGATTTTAGTCATAGCCAAACTAAGCAGTCATAAATAAGCCGCAAAAACGCAACAAAAAGATACCAAAATACACTTGTATCTTTAAGACACATTTGTATCTTTTGGAAAAATTTGTGTGTTTTGACGATTTTAGCCATAGTCAAACTAAGCTGTAATGAATAAGCCACAAAAACGCAACAGAAAAGATACCAAAATACACTTATATCTGTAAGATAGATTTGTATCTTTTAGATAAATTTGTGTGTTTCAATGAATTTAGCTATAGCCAAACTAAGCAGTAATTAATAAGGCACAAAAACGCAAAAAAAAAATCATGAATTTTTTAGATACATTTGTATCTTTTAGCTAAATTAGTATCTTCCGGCAATTTTAGCTATAGCCAGGCTAAGCAGTAAATAATAAGCCACAAAAACTCAACACAAAGATACCAAAACACACTTTTTTCTGTAAAATAAATTTGTATCTTTTAGATAAATATGTATCTTTTTGTGATTTTAGTCATAGCCAAACTAAGCTAAAATAAATAAGCCGTAAAAACGCACCTAAAAGATACCAAAATGCACTTGTATCAGCAATTAATAAGGCACAATATAGCTTCAAAAAGATATCAAAACACACTTGTATCTGTAAGATACATTTGTATCTTTTGGGTAAATTTGTATATTTTGATGAATTTAGCTATAGCCAGGCTAAGCAGTAAATAATAAGCCACAAAAACGCAACACAAAAATACCAAGACACACTTGTGTCTTTGAGATACATTTGTAACTTGCAGATAAATTTGTATCTTTCGGTGATTTTAGCTATAGCCAAACTAAACAGTTCGAAGGCACAAAAACGCAGCAAAAAGATACTAAATTACACTTATACCTTTTAGATACATTGGTATCTTTTGGACAAATTGAAGCGTTTTGTTGATTTTGGCTATATCCAAGCTAAGCAGCAATTAATAACACAAAAAAACCTCAAAAAGCTACCAAAATACATTTGTACCTTTAAGATACATTTGTATCTTTTAGATAATTTTGTTTTTGATGGTTTTAGCTACAATTAATAAGCCACAAAAACGCAGCAAAAAGATACCAAATTACACTTATATCTTTCAGATACATTTGTATCTTTAAGATAAATTTACAAATTTGAATGATATTAGCTATTGCCAAGCTAAGCAATAATTAACAAGCCGCAAGAACACAACTAAAAGATAACAAAATTCACTTGTACCTTTAAGATACATTTGTATCTTTTAGACAAATTCGTGTTTTTTTGATAACTTTAGCCATAGCCAAATTAATTAATAAACCACAAAAACGCAACAAAACGCTACCAAATTCACCTGCATCTCAAAGATACATTTGTATCTATTACCCGTTTTATGTCATAACAACACACAGCAAGCACAAGGATCGTTCATACATGTATGCTAACCAACATTACCCTGCAACATGTTGCAAGCGCAAGCTGCGCTGCCACTGGCTGCGCCGCTGCTTCCAATGCGCAAAACAAAACAACTACAACATGCGTGCTGCGTGCTTTGTGCCTATCAGATACAAGCAACACAGCAGCAGCAGCAACGACGACGCAACGAGCGACAGCCGTCAGTTGTAAACCGAACGAGCTGGCTGACGCACGTGTGGCGCGCAACAAGACTTAGTTATACGCAAAGAGAAAAAATTGAGATAGAAATAGAAGTAAAGATATTGTGACTGAAGCTGAAGCAAGCAAAAGTGTGGCAAGTTTCCGGGTATAGCACACAGATTAAACGTACCCCAACTGTGTTTGTTGTGTGTGCGCGCGATCTTTTTGTGGCACAAACCGAGTAACCAACTTTGCGTAGCCGCACAATGTGGTGTGGTGGCTGCCCAGCCGGCCCACTATAAACGACGGCGGCGCTTTTTATCTTAAACGAAAAAAAAATACAAAATAAAAACCGTGCTGCAAACCTTTAAGCTGTTTAGATGGATGGATCGGTGGCCCGTTGCCACTGCTGCTAGCCGCTGGACTGGACACGGCGTCGACGTCGGCGTCGCAGCGCGTCTGTTCAAACGGGTTTCGTTGCGTTTTGATACGGTCGATCGTTGTATCTTTGTTTCGTTGCATTTTCTGGTGGCGGTCTTTTGATGTTCAACGTTTGATCGCCGGCGCGCCAGTTAAGTTCGACAAAAAGAAATAATATCTTAAAAAAAAAATCAACGTTTAAACGTTTCCAGGAAGCCAGACAAACTTGCTAACAGGCTATAGCTATAATATCCGTGTAAAACAAATAAATCAACTTTCTGATTGAAGTGCTCGAAAATACAAAAAAAATAACACAAAATTATGTGAAACAAAACAAAAAACGTTTGAAGTGCTGCCGGCCCCAAAAAGCAGAATTTTCTTTAAAACAAATAATTACAAGAAAATTGTTAAAAAATTTTCACAAAAAAAATGTATGTGTACAAACAAAAGCAAAATCAAACGAAAGTATTAAGCAGTCCAAAATTAAGTTAAATAAATAAAAGCTTAAAAAAAACAAAAATTCAAATTTAGCTATAGCCACAAAAATAAAAAATTTAATATATATAACTACTAAATAATCTCAAAAACGCATTTGACGCCCAGTTTATAATTAGCTTTTTTTATATGCAAAACAAATTAAAAATCAATTAAAACTTAAATATATATCAACACTTTTAATACTTAGAACTTAGCTTTTAATAATTTATTAACTACAAAGTACTTACAACAACAAACACACACATAAACCATAACGCCAAAAAGTAGACTATAGCCGTTTACACTACGCACTAGATAATTATATTCAAAAAAACAAAATCCCAGCCAGAATCGTGAACAAACAGCTCCAAACAAGATGCATGCCACCTTAAGTTGCAGCTATCTGCTGCTGCTCAGCTTTTGCCTGAGCTTCAGCCAATTGCGCTCTGAGGAGTTGCTGAGCAGCTCCAGTCTGGACAGCAGCCCAACACAACAACAACAACAGCACCAGCAGCTGCATCATCACAACAACAACAACAACCATAATGTCCACATTAATCCCACACTCAACAGCACGCTGCTCAATACGCTGCTGAGCAGCAGCAGCAGCGCCGGCGGCGGCGTCGGCGTTGGCGTTGGCAGCAGCAGCTTTGGCAACAACAACAACAATGGCCACAGCGGTCTGGCAGGCGGCCTGGGCGGTCTGGGCGGCTCAGTGCTCAACACGCTCAACGGCCTGGGCGGTCACTCAGGCCTGGCCGGACTAGGCAGCAGCAGCGGCGGCGGCACGGGCAGCCTTATGCCACCCGTCAGCTCCTCATCACCCTCCAATGTGGGCCAACAACAACATATAACCGGACATCAACATGGACATGCGCTGGCTGGCCTGGCCAGCATGGGCATTCTCGTGCAAGGCAGCAAGGTTTTGCCAGGACATTTGCCCACGTTAAGTGGACCCTCTAATGGCTACGGTGGCTCCAGCTACGGCTTAGGCAGTGGCGGCGGCGTCGGAAACGGCGGCGTTGGCGGCAGCAGCATTACGGGAGCAGCTTACGGCGCCGGCGGCGGCATGGATATGCAAAGCCCTTACTAGTGAGTAATTTAACATGTTATTCAAGTGCTTAATTGAGGAGAGAAGTCTCTGAAATCTTATCAATTGATGCTGTCCAGACAACTTCATCAAATAGTTATGTCTTATTAGCAAACAACAACTGCTCTGCAAGTGCGTACTGGGGAGCGAGCGCGTTTTTATGACGATCTCTTATTAGGCCCCACAATTGACTCTGGTCAGGCATTCCATTCCAGCTGATCAGGCCACAGATTGAACAGTGAACAGTTTTGAGCAAATCAAGCGTAGCTTGATGGAATCAGCTGCTGCTTTAAATATGACTTTATGACTAGGCTGACATCTTAACCCTGATGGGGGCTAGGGGGTTGGAAAAGGCTAGGCAGCTGTAAATTAATTGCAAATGGTGATTTTTTGCAGACCCAAGTGTTTTTAACCCTTAGTACGTGATTTTTAAATTTCAACTTCGTATTTGTTGAAAAACTGAGAGGTTTTCTGAAACTGAAGACAGCGACTTTTTTTTAGCAATAGCAATATGATATTACGCAAGTTCATAATCTATAGGTACGTAATATATTATTAACCCATTTTAACTCTTTGAAAGGAGTCTCAATCTCTGTAAGGCTATGCAAATTATATGTTTAATGCAGACGCTCCACAGATTTAAAAACAGACATAATTTGATTCGATAGCTTTTCCTCAGACGTATTATACATACATATTTATATAGAATGTTGAGAAATATTTAATAACTTTTATATTTTCGACAAAGATTTGAATAAAATTACTTAAAATATTTTATATTTCAAACTGAATCTTTTCTATAAAATGTTCGACAAACTTAATACTTCCTTGAAGATTTTGAAATGAAGTTTCAACCTATGTAAATAAAGTTCTAACTCGCCCGATAGTCAAATGTGTGGTTTGGATATATTTTTTAAATTTTATCACATATAAAGATACACTTCTAAAAATTGGAGGCTAATTAGGGCTAGGAAAATTTCTCTGCATATTATGTACGCCATATGTTTCATATATTTATGCTCTGCCTTTAGTATATATAAATCGTCTTAAATTGTTTTATGTCCGGAATATAACCACAGATGCCTTTTTTATTTGTATTTAATTGAGATATAGCAAAATTTTGGCATAATAATACGAAATTAGTTTTATTTTTAAGTGTTAGGCTAGTTTTTAAATTTTCAATTTTACGCAATATATATATAATATATATCGGCGAAAATAATTGAAGCGGGCACTTTAAATTAAAAAAGAAATACGCACAACGATTATGAAAAATTTTGTTTAAAAAAAAATTATATACATTTTTAAAAAATTTTTAATTATATGCAAAAAAAAATTAAACATTCATCACATTAAAAAATGTTCAAAATTTCCACAAAGAACAATAAAAAATCATATTTGTAAAAATTTAAGCATGGAAAAGCAAAGTTTAAATTTTAAGTTGAGCAAAAAGTTGGAACTTTAATAAAAATCTGGGATTCCAAATAAGAGTTATGGGGTTAAACTAGAAAAAACGAATCAAGTGCTTCAGATAAAAGTGCAGCACTACATATCATATTTTTGAAAAGATTATCTGAAATAAGGTTTAATTTTATTCTGAATTTTTATTAAATAAAAATAATGCTAACTCTTATTTTTTGACTTAAAAAATAAAAATTATGAAATAATTAGTAAGTGCCAGGATCAGTTATAAAGAATCCCACATATTTAAATTCACTTTTTATTTTCAATTTTAAAAATAAAAATTGCTAAGTAACTTTTATTTTTATTTATATAATAAAAATTGCAGAATAACTCTTATTCTCAATTTCTACAATAAAACTGGTCAATAATTTTTATTATAAAATTTTTTTTATAAAAATTGAGTTATTTTGCAATTTTTAAATAAAAATTGGCACTTACAAATTATTTTATAATTTTTATTTTTTAAGTCAAAAGACATGATGATTATAAAAAATACAAAAATAATAATTATTTGATGATTTTTAAGAGTTACAATACATGATAAAAATTGCAAAATTTGTTACATGTATGTATAACAAAAATGTTTGTAAAAATTTTTCACAATTTTAGAACTAAAAAAAATGTTAATTAAATTTATAAACTACTCCGTGTAATGTAACGTTAAATTATTTTTAAATGCAAGACACATCAATTTGCCAAAAAAAAATTAAATTCGCCTGGAACTGAAAACAAAAATTCCAAAAATTTCTTTCTTAAAAATTTGTTTTCAATTTTCAAAAACATTTTTTTGTTGCTACGTTTTTTAAGACTAAAAATAAAAACTTTTATATCTTCCAAATTTTCAAAACATTTTTTGTGTTACTTTCTAAAACACAGAAATTGCAAGTTTTTCAATTATATAACAAATGAGTTAATAATATCGGTATGTTTAAGGACTTGACAAATAAAATAATTCTGCATACTTCTAGGGAACTTTCCAACAAGTCCCAAAATATCAAAAATTAAATGAATAACCCTAACAACAAATTGTATCGCGCACACTACAACTGAAAGGAATACATTTTTTGACTAATTCATACAAGTATTTTTAAAATACATAATTTGATTATTACTTCCAATATTTCCCATGCCTAATAGTGCTGAAAAACTTTTTTCGATCTTGCCCAAATGAGGAACAAAACTAGAATGTTCCAAAAAATTACTAAATAATATTAATATTTCTAAATATTAAATAGTAGGTATATGTGAATTTTGTTTTATAAGCAACAAAATCAGAATTTTCTAAAAATTTCGAATATTTCTACACATCTTAAATATATGAATATATGCGTAAATTTTTCAAAGTTAAGATAATATAGATATATATTTATTCGTAGACTAATATAGAGCAATTAAGGTATACGGTTACGAGCAGGGGCGACTGTCCCTAGGTGGAGCATGGGACGGAAGATTAAAATAGATAATTAATATTTATTAATTAATTAGAAAAATAACATTAAAAAGAATTCTAAATTTCGTAAACGTGCGAGAAAACAAAATAAAGAATTAAAACAATACAGCTTGAGCTGTCTAAGAAAAATTAAAAAAATTTATTGCGCTCGATAGATGGCGCCAATCCTAACCAAATTTCTCAGTAACTTATAGGAAAAGAAATCTAAGCTCTAAGCAATAAAAAAAATCGAAATATCGTGGAAAACAGTACAGCTGAATAAAAAAAAATGTACTGCGCTCGAGAGATGGCGCTAATGATTTTAATTGAAAAATCGTATTTAGACTAGTTAATCGCAAGTGGACTTCTCAGTAATTTTAAGACGAAAATTACTATATTTCTAAATATTATATATTTCTAAATTTCTTTATTAGCTTACTGCAGACGCCCATTTTGTTGCCTTCAAGCTTCAATTGACGAACATCTGCCCATTAAGACTTATTTCCGGACGCCATAAATTCAATAAATTTTTCCACTGCAGACTCCATAACCCTTAACAACTACAATTTTGTACAAAATGTTGCTAATTTAGCATAAAAAGACAAAATTTCCTTGTCATTGACTTATTTGTTTTTATATTCCATTCAACAGACATGCCATCTGGCAGCAGTAGCTTCACTTCTGGCTGATCCTCTAGAGCAAACATTCAAGTATTCGCAATGTAAATAAATATTTAGACCGAAAAAATATGCAACAGTCAACAGGCAGCCAGTTGGTGGTGCAAAGCCGACGACGACGACAGCTAATCACTGCTGCATGCAGCATAAATCTCGTCCAGCTTTAGCTGACTCTAGCAGACCAGAGCAAGCCGCTTTTTGGCCAAGCCCGCCCAAAGAGCCGGCAGCTAAGTGCCTCTGCGCCGTCTCGGCTTAAACAATAAAGTAAAATTATTTATTTTTCTTGGCTGTCGTGGGGGAATATTTTTTATGTACTATGAAGATACTTTATATAGAGGATGGGGTAAACACTGTCCGTCCATTGAAAGCCTGCCAGTTGTCAAAAATGTTGCAGTCTCCTTTTTTTTTTATGATTATTAGCAACCACAACAAAAACAACACCCGGAAAGTGACGTAAATTTTACTTACACTTTACATTAATTTGCCCACGGGCAACAAACCAAAGTTGTTATTGTTGTACCAGGGGGGTACGAGCTTGAACGTCATACTGGGTTATTATTTGTCATTAAAAAACCAACCCGGAGTGGTTAGTAGTTCCAAGTATATGCGGATATCCCGACGTATTCTGACGCCGTGGGGTAAAAAAAAAAGTATTGTAAGCTCAATTTTATTTTTATTACACAATACTCTAATGGGCGACCGACCACTTCATGTCTTTGGTTTATTCTTTGGCGTTGGGGGTCTTTTTGGTATACACTGTACTCAAAAGGGTTAAGGGTAGTATAGATTGGGAACATGTATCCAAAAGGCGGTGGAAGTCGTAGTGGGCATTAAGTTGTTAATATAAAAATAATATTGTCCGAGAGAGATATCGAGATATCGATAGACACACATTCCCTCTGTATGAACCCATAAATCCCAAAACCAACTAGGGAACCTATACGTATAAGTTAAGTTGAAAAAATCAGATACTTATCTAATTCCGTTTCCTGGAGATGACTTTTGGATATCGTTAGAACCGCGTTCTTCCGTCTGTATGAAACAATAGATTTCGAGAATCATAATAGCTAGAACCCCTTTAACTAAAGGGTAAGTTGGGAAAATCTGATTGTTATCTTATTCCATTCGCAGAAGAAAAATTGAGCTTTTCACCTTCAGCCATCTAGTTTGAAGCTCGTTTAATAACTTATGAAGTAGTAGCCAAATTTTGTCATTTTGAAGCTAGATCCAACAAATTTTCTATATAGATCTGTGTGGCCCTAAAAAAGATCTAAGCTTTAACTTTTTCTAAGACTACCCAAAGTCTTCCCTTACCATTATCCCATGAGTTCTCCACAAAACCCTCATCCGATATAATTCTTAACATTCCTTTTCATAATTGTTTAAAGTGTATCCCTTAGTCGCATACCCTTACGAATATTTCTGATTTTTGCATTCTGTTCCTGTTTTCTGCTTATTTTGCATAGACCCATTGGGGTAGAAAGTGTTTCATACGTTGACCCAACCAGACCAGACAAATCGATAGGCCGTATGCGTTGTCGTAACTCTTTGACAATGCGCCCATTAGAACCCAATGTGCTCCAGCCAAACCCATCTAGTTAGAACTGCTTGATTACAATTAATCGGCTTATTTGCCGGAGCCTTTTGACGTGTGCGCTTTTTGTGTGCAGAGTTGGCAGAGTGCAAAGTGCGACTTTATTGATTGAAAATGTCAGCACGAATCGTTCCCAAGTTCCTAACTTAGAAATCAAAGTCTGGCTAAAACCCACAAAAGTACATCAGCATAGGTCAGTTTCCCAACTCGGAAAAATATGGGCTAGTAGTATTTAAGAGACTTTCCGAAAATATTGAAAAACTAAATATTTTTGCGTGAAATTCAAATTTATAAAATAATACATTTTTTTGTATACCCTTTATGGTAACATATATAACATATCCGAGCTAAAGAACTCAAGTTTTTAGATTATATTCCTTAGTATTCTATAGGATTCATATAGTTAATTTTATTATTTTGATATCGGGGTTACATTATATAGGTCCCATATGAATGATTCAGAGAACATCGAAAAAAAAGTTTTAGAAGGAAATTTGGCATTCGTTAGTTTTTTAGAATTTCCCAGCAACGTATAAAATTTAATCAAAATCGGTTGACTATATTCTTAGCTAAAATAGTACCGATTCAAAAATCGTTCGGAGCCTACCAGTTGTACAGGGTATCCCATCTTTTAAGATTCTCTTCACTAAATATTTTTATAAGGGTTTGATTGATAAAATCCTTGATTTAAATATGCAACATATATTTTTTTTTTTGACATTTAAAAAAATTAGACGGTCACAATTACAAAAAAAAATCATCTATATAATCGAGACAGGAAACTAAAATTATTATATTGAGCAATATAACTCAATTACAAATATTTCCGGAAAGTTTAAATAAAAATAAATATTCGAAATAAAATATCACTATAATATAATAATAAAATATTCTTGATTCTCCTCATTTTAATAAATTGTGTTAGAATTTCTTTAAAATCGTTGGATTTGTACTGAAATAAAATAATTCCTCCTATCGTTTGTTGAAGTTTTATTATACATTGTTGTAGAAACGTTCAAAATAATATTCAAGAAATATATTTTTATAAATAAATGTCAAGAATTTAACATATAAACATTTATTAATTTTTCATAGAAACCCAAAAATATTTATTTGTTGTATTTTTTGGGACTCCATTTCCGATTGTCAATTGGCGCAAAATTGCAGACTACGAAATCGGAAAATTTTCACTGCCGTTAAACTATTAAAAATCTTGCGAGAAATTAGGTTCAGCTCTTAATATTACATCGGTAAACAGGCACTCCGAAAGAAATAATTGGTTGGTAACGTGCGATTCCTACCGTCCCCCAAGCTCTCAAAAGCTGGAAAAAATGCTACAACAACGGTTAGCTGTTAGTATGATAAAAATTAGTATTCTTATTTTCCGTACTCCGATAAAATGCAATTAAATAATACAAATATTAATGCGCTTTTTCGGAGTCCGATTTCTAATTGTCTGAATGACTGCTGAGCCTAGCAGCTCCCAAAATTAATATATACAGCTTAACCGAAAAATAAAAAAAAATAGCATATCGATCTCTTCTCCCAAAAGTGTTCGAAAATTTGTTGCGCCCAGTGTAGCGTCTGGCTCTTAATTCTATTTGCATTACAATTCAACTGCATTATAATCTGCTCTTCAACACCTGCTTAAACATTTTACTTGCCACTGAAGGCTTTGACCAAATGTAAATAGATGCAAATGTGGCACGCACTATGTGCCTCATGTTTACACAATCAAAAAACACACACACAAACACACCACACACGCACACACTCACACAACCAAAAACTGATTAGGGGATGTAATGAAAATTTAATAATTGCCCTTCAGAGTACTCGATAAAGCGAAAGAGGTCTCAAAACCCAGGCGCAGAGTTCCTGCAGGCGCAATTAATCTCAGCCGTGTGTAACATAAGAAGACACAGTTCCAGAGCCAGAGCCAGAGAGCCGTGCCCAAAAAGCAAATACCAGTTGGATAGAACAAAAAAAAGGGCGGCAGGGGGTTGGTTTCAATTTCAATTTTGAAAGGCCCAAGCAAAAGGCAAATAATGTAATAATGTTTGACAGCAACCGAACGACTCTGTAGAGCGTTCTCTCTTCCCGAACTCTCTCTATGACGTCTGTTGTTTTGTTAACAGACATTTATGACATTATACGGCGCAAAATTATGTTGTTACAGGGTAACAAAGCCGCCGCCGCCGCACCCTGAGCAAACCGAACCAAGTCGTCCGTACCCAACCCATTCCATAGTCAACCCCAAATCCCCGACCCTACTCCTTCCTTCTTTGGCTTGCTGTGATTTCATTTGCCTTTTACAAGCGCAAAAATCTGTTTAATTGTGCGTAAGTCTAACCCCCGGAACCGCTCTGCTTACCCCCGGCACCGTCAAGTCAAATATTTGTCAAACAGTAATTAAAACTTACTTACCGTTGCTTTGGTGAGTTCTTAAGGCGACGGCGACGACGTCTCCTTTGCCAACATCTTGGCCAGGCCTGTTTGGTTATACCCAGAGCCAGGTCGAGCTACCGCCTTGCAGAGAACAAAAGAGTCAACTTAAATTTAACTACAATTCTTTTCTTTTGTGCGGAAAAACTTCTTCTATGTAGTTTAGTCTGTTGTCTGCCATGCGGAAACATAAAAATGTTAATTTTCACAGCGAAGAAAGGCAAAGAAAAGCCGTAGCCGAAAAATTATGGCAACCAGGGACATTGTCTTCTACAGTGTTTGGAGCACTCTCTTGAAATGCACGATAACGATAACGATTATGTACAAACTTTGCTTGTTTTATTTTGTTGTTGTTGGGTTTTTTTTTCTGGCCCCTGTTGGTTGGCACAAAATTAAAAATATCCCAAAGAAAAGAAATGTTGGAAAATCTTTTGCATTGCAGCATACATTGCCTCGCCATGTGGCACCACCGAAATTTATTTGTCTCAATACGCAACACAATAAGAATGAGTATGATGATGTTGAGGTCGATGATGACGACAACGATGTTGGGGAGAAGCTGGACAACAGATTGGCTTAAGTGAGAGACACTTGCAAGTTTTTCATTAAACTTAAGAGAGTGTCTTGAAGTTTAAGCAAACTTGGTGATAGCGAGATGATACAAGTAGAATGCTCTTTAGGTGTTTGAATGCTTTGAAGAAATCGAATCCATGATTAAATTTAGAAAGCGTAGTTAAGAAAGATTACGATCAAAAGACTTAATTTCCTTTTTCGACTAAATCTTCAGGGATTATTGACTTCTTCTTCTTAAAAGCTGACTAGACATAACATCAATATCCAGAAAGATGTAAAAAAAGAAAGAGATGACGTAAAAAATTCTTTGGAAGTTGACATAACAGATAAGTTTTTTATCTTTTCATAGTGTCTTGAATTGTTAAGTGTAGTAGATTAACGTGAGAAGATTCAAAAAGAATGCTCTTTGGCTTCTTAAAATATTGTTGTAGGATTCAGCAATTTTTATATTTTACCAATGATTGATCATCTTCTTTACCTTGTATGAGACTTTTAGCCCTTGGGGAATAATTGCTGTATAATTTGGTACATAAAGGATGAGATGATAAAATGAATTCATTACGAGAAAAGTAGAGAAGATTGTACTTTTATTTTGATTTATTGCAATTATCATAAATATCTGTTTGTAAAAGTAAAATTTAATATATAAATTTATATCTAAAAAGAGATGATAAACTATTAGAAAGAAGAGATGATGAATTTAATTCTTTAGGAGATAAAATAGAGAAGTTACAGTTTTATTTGGTTCTCTTAAAATTTATTCGCCTTAGTAGCTTTCAAAAAGCTAACTTTTATATATGAATATATATTAAAAAAGGGACATGATCTATGCTTTGGAAGAGGAAGATTAGATGATGAATTGAACTATTTAGGAGATATGTTAAAATAGAGAAGTTGCACTTTTATTTTGATGTTTTAAAATTTGTAGTATCTTTGCCATAGAAGTTTTAAAAAGTTAACTTTTATAGCTAGATTTAATAACAAAGTGATGATTCGATGAATTATGCGAAGATGAAGTAGAAGAAATGATGTAGTTTGCTTATTTTTTCGCCGATATATGACATTTTCTTCAAAACAGCGCATTATCGCTTTCATATATAAAGTATCTAGTATACAGCACTGATGATGACAGATGAATAAGATTATGAATGACATCCGTTGAAAGATGAGATGAAAGAAAAGTTTTGCTTCTATTTTATCATTTTTTAGGATTATTGTCATGTCTTCCATGAAAGCTTACAAAAGATAATATCAATATCAAGAAATAAGTGTAGAGTAAAAGAAATGAAAAATGCCTTCCCTTTAAAGATGATTTTGAAAAAAATGTATTTTTTTTTTACTTTAATATATTTTCTAAAAAAATGTATGCTTTCATGCTCATGTAAGAATTCGCTATAGAAAAGATTGACTGTATTTCCTCAAAAAGACATTATATGAAACAAGAGATCAAGATATTGACTCTACTTTCTAAAAAAAACGTCAAAAATCGATTAGAGCCTTTAAAAGGTATAAAAATCAAAGGAATATTAATTAGTTTCCAAGTCACAGTAATTTTATATGGATTCAGTAGAACTAGAATAGGAAAAATTCTTATGATAGTCTCTGTATCTTTTAAAAGAAAACAAATAATTATGCAATATAATTAGAAGAATTCGTATATCTAAAAATAATAAGTCCAAAGCTATTCTATGGAATAAATATGAAAAATTACCATAATCCAGTTTTTCAGTTTAAAGTAGAGAAATATAAGACAAGAAATTGTAGATAAATATCATATTTTTAATTAATTTTTTTTTTAACTTTTTGCAAAGAAATGTACAAGAAAAAAGTAAAAAATATACTATTTTTATTATTTATTTTTATCTTAAAATAGATTTGATCCGGAGAAGTATACTTTTTAAAAAAGAAATTTTTTTTTTCATATTTTTCTGTTATTTTAATTAATTTTAGGAAGCTTAGGGAGGTTTAAGCATAATTTTACCTTTGCTAGCCGAAGTCAAGTAAGCGTTACGAAGCTTTTGTGAAGGATATTCTTAATTTAAAAGTCTTTGACGGGAAGTTTCATTCATTTTTCCCGTTCGCACAATTTTCTGCTGAATAAATGAAAGATCAGTTTCAGAGTGATCCTCACTTTTAAGGCAAGCCTAAATTAAACAATATACATACAAATACATAGGACGAAGAACCCTATTTTATATGATATCAGAATAGAATATTCATATTTAAAAATGAATCTAAAATTTATTTAAAGGTGTTTGTGATACCCTAATTGAAGAAAGTAAAGATCTTTAAATTATTGCCAAATATCTTTGGTCAAACACTAGATCTTCCCCATAGATTCTAAATTTCAACGAAATCCCAATGCTCTAACTATTTTTTGTAGGATGTTATAAAATTTGTTGAATGTCCTATGAACAGATATCATCTAAACAAATATAAAACAATGTATATCTTTGGTTAGCCTATACAGACTTCGGTGTTCACCATATTAAAAAACTTTTCGAAACATTTTTTTTCTTAACCAAGAATTTGCGTGCCATTTGCCATTTGAACTTTTTAATTTTGTCGTTTGATGGCTGAGTTTATGGCGCAGCCATTTCCTTTGCTGTGGTTATCAACTTGATGACAAAACAGGGATTCACTCCAGGATTTCAACAACAAATGTTGCTTACGCATTAAGTGTCCTTTGTTATAATCCCTAGAATACCAAAAAAAAAAATTCATAAAACTTAAACTAAAATAAAGTCATAAATTGTCTAAGATGTATTCAATAAAATGCCAGCTCACAAATTTTTAGAGAGGGTTGCACCCAAAAAGAGATAAAAACCCGATAGCACAAAGGTTCCCAACGAAAAAAACACAAAAGTGGAAATAATCAAAATGACTGAAATAAATCAAGCGTTGATAAAACTTATTGAACGTGTTGGGGAGAAAATCTTCAATGCAAACAAAATTCCAAAAAACTCTTTTAAAGGTGTAAAAATGAAAAACAAACGAATGCAACCAAGTGCAATGGAAGATAGTCGGGTGCATCTTCAAATCTCTATAGCCCGGAATGGAGTTGCGTCTCTAAAAGCGTGATGGTGATGATGATGGCTTTTGAGTTGTTCCGTTTTAGCATATGCCATGCCCGCCTTTGCCTTTGATCTTCTTCTGTGGGGGAACTGAGAGCCAGAGCGTCTGACTATGACTATGTCTATGACTAGAGTCTAGGCCTTAATGAACAAGTTTTGTCTGTGTGTGTTTGGCAACGCATTGAGGAAGTTGCATCAAAGGCAAATATTGTAACAAGACCTTGAAGTTTGGACCTTGAGGCAGCGAAACTTCAAAGAGATCAAAGCCAAAAACTTTTGCCACACGCAACGCAACATTGCAGCACATCCTGTTAGAGTAGCTAGTAAAGAAAAATACGCTTAAACGATTTAACCTACAAAAAGAGCGTTTTTGTGCTAAAAGTTGCTTGCAACATGCCACAGCTTTGGCAACATGTTGCGGGATGCTGCCTGCAGGCGGCTTGCACTTGATGCGCACTAGGCATTTGTGGCATGCCTTTGTCGGCATTTGCCACAGTGCCACAGCGTTTAGGGAACACGTTGCAAGCAAAGGGGTAACAACAACAACAAGAACAAGCCACGCTTATGCCGCTTTGATGTTTCTCCTGTTGCATGTTATTGGTGTTGGTGTTGCTGTTGAAGTAATTGGAGTTTTGGCTGACTGCTTGATGGCAACTTGTTGTTGTTGTTGTTGTTGTTGTTGCTGGTGTTGTTCCTATCCTGACTGTTATTGTCACGGCTCAACACTCACTTTGCGGTACTTTAAGAGTCTCGCACATAATTTGCACAAATTAGCGACAAGAGTCAGGCGCGGCATGCCACATCTTTAAGCCTAATTGATGCTTTCGTCTAATGGTTGCTCACTTGCTCTTTTTTGTATACCCTATATCGGAAGGTTAAGGGGTACTTTAAACTTTAAACGTGAAAAAAATTGACTTTGTTTTGAAATTGGAAGAGGACATCTTAAATCACAACCCTATAGCACTATCCTATTTAATATATTATGCATAGCTGTCATAATTTTTTACTATATTAAGAGTTGTTCCTATACACTATCAAAAATGTCTTCCAGTTTGAACTCTTTCGGTAAAAATAAAATTGGATACAAAAAACAAACTAACTGATGCTCTTAAATTCCTGAATTTCATTCAGTCAGACAAAAGGATAACCATACAATCATTCCGAAACCCTAAAAACGTGAAGGAACCTCTGCGAATTTAGAGAGCACGAGTTCCATTTTGTATTGTAGCTATATGAAATAGCGCACCAATTTTGATCGAACTTCACACAAATATGTAGATCAATCGTTGAGGTGCCGAAAAAAAATTTAAGATTTTACTGTGGCAAAATTAGGATCTCGCGGCAAACTTGGCCGTAAAACTGCAGTAAAACAACCAAAGAACTTTGCTGTCTGAATAGAGCCCAGGGCTCATCTGTGCTGGTGGGAAGCCACGCATCCAGGTTAAATGCTCCCCACCATAACTTCTGTAGAAGCTGTGGCGATGAGGAGGAGCTGGAAACGGTGGAACACTTTTTCTGTCATTTCCCTGGGCTGGGCAGTAAAAGATTCAGGTTCCTAAAGTCACACTTTCTTAACGATTTATTTCAGCTCTAAGGTTTAAGGTATATTCAGGCTGCCGGATGGGTTCCTAACCTCATATAGGGGACCTCTCAAGTGGGGAAGAGTGGTGAAATAGCTCACTGTAGCGGTATCGCAATGGGTGTATCCTTGGCCTAAGTGAGTTAAGTTGTCAGTCCCATCTGCCGCCCTAACCTAATCTAACCTAACCTTGTGGAGAAATAGAGAAGAAAGCTTTTAATGATATTTTTTGGTAAAACTTTCATATTCGGAACAAGAATTGATAGACAGAATGAGAGTTCCAAAGGAGGTAGATAATATAAAAGAAACGCTGGGTTTGAATATAGGGTGATTTTTTATAGTACAATTTTGTGGGATGCGGTTTAGTACCTGATCATACTCATAACATGATGCAATGAAGAGTGCACTTATGGTCACAAAAATCGTCCTTCTCAAGGCCTTTAAATCAGGCGTTCATTTTATTGATCATTTCTTCATTTTATTTTATATGGTTTGGCTAGATCCGTTGAGTGTATTGGAAACGACGGCAGTTCGGAACCTAACTCATGCGATTTTGGTATTACTCTCATATCTGCCAATTTAAGTTGACACCTTCTCTACTCTCTGATCCCCATAATACTTATTAAGTTTCTGCTTGCTCTAACTTATCAAATACTTCTAGATTTCATCTCTTGCTGTTTGCTTACAATTTTAAGGAGTCTCCTGAGGATTCCCATTACTACCTGAGAAATTCACAAAGACGCTAACTTGGCGTTATCAAATAGTTCTTAAAGAACACCCTATACTTATAAAAATAAAGTACTTACTGTCAAAATCGCACAAAAATTGTAAAAACTGAAACTGTGAGTAGTCTATGTCACAGTGTATATCATAGTCGCCATGTCCCGTCTGCAGAGAGCCTTCTCTCATTTTCTCTTCTTTTTTTATTTACCTTTCATCTGCATCAGGCGGCAGTTTACCCAAAGGTGCTTCAAAGGTGTGACCATACTTTAGTCACTTATTATGAAGTTACACTCCAAAGACACGTCGTCGTGTAGGAGGTGTTAATGTGTTATGCCAATTATCTCTAATTGTATGTGAGTGAGTTTGGTTTTTTTTTTTAATGGTAGGCGTACTTCTCTTGATTGTCACATTTCGTAAAAAGTGTCGGCATATGGCAAAAGATCGATATAAATTGGCAATTTAACCCGAAAAAAGGCAGCCGACAATGACGGCAAACAAACCCTACAGAGCTCTCAATCTTTCAATCAGACAACAAGAAAAATAAAAGTTATGGAAATGAATTGCTGCGCCACTGCTTCATAGAGTTTCTGGGAAATTTAATTCAATTTGTTGTCAAACCAAAATGAAATATGTGATGAAGCAATGAGTTGTTTGTACAAGTAATTGATATTTAAGATCATCAGATACATCTTGTATTGAGCTAAGATTGCGACAAAATGATTTTGAGAAGACAAATTGCTGGAAGATGGTGATGGAATGTTAGGCTTCAAGGATTTGTGCTTGAGATTATCTTTGGGCTATCCCTTCCTGACGTATCGATCTGCTCTAGATCAGATCTTATGATCACGGAATGTTATTTCGTAACAAGAAATTTAGATCTCTTCTCCCAAGTCGGGAGACTTGGGCTGCATGGCAGCCCTTGTGGAAACCTCCGGTGGCAACAATGGTTCACGGATGGCTCCAAATCTGAGCAGGGTGTAGGTCTTGGAGTCGGTGAACCCAACACCAGAATCTCTACCGCAATAAGCATCTGGCTCAGCGTCTTTCAAGCGGAGATTCATGCCATAGAGATCTATGCCCTTAGCATCCTTCTCAAGGAAACTTGGGTAGCAAACATATGAATTTAATCAGATAGCCAAACTGCTATTAGGGCATTGTCATCCTGCAGCATCTCCCCAGGGTGGTTAAAGAATGCCATAAATACCTCCAAACCCTGTCTGCCCGGAACAAAATGGTGCTATGTTGGATGCCTGGACACTCGGGAGTGGATGGTAACACGATCGCTGACGATCTAGTCACGACAGGGTGCCTCCACCCTGACTATATCTCCTGCGCCGTTTTGTGGTATTGGTTAGTCCACAATCAAAACCATGAGAAACAAATGGGCTGCAAGAGAACACAGGAGAACATAGGGAACATACTGGTTTTCCCTTCCGGGGCTTCGCCAAGCTAAAGTCCTTGTCAAACCTCTGGATGCGATCAAGACAAAGGGTCTTGGCAGAGCGGACCTAAAGTTCCTGGTAGCTTACCTATCTGGCCATAATACTGTTAGATACCATCTACAGACAATTGGCCTATCGGACTCTTCAGAATGCAGGCTCTGTCAAGAAGACGATGAAACCACCAGACATATTCTCTGTGACTGCCCAGCGCTGGTATGGGACAGAGCCTGTCACATGGGAAAGGAACGGATTAGTCCCTTTAATCTTAGGTCAATACCAACAAAAGACCTACTGCTATTCATGCTTTAATTTAAGGGTATGGTACAAAAGGCCTTTTGGTCGCAGTGTACCACCTTTCTTTGTAAGGAGCCCTTTTTCGGAAAAAAATTATCTTTGGGCTTTGGGCAGAAGTGCCCTAGTCAAGCATCTGGGTCGGGCAGAAATGCAGCCTTTTTGTTAGTTTAAGTGGTTGCTCAACACTTTTTTGATAACAAACAATGAAAATCCAATACAATCAATTCGTAATTCTTTAAAACTTGGAAATGATACTATTTACCATTTACTATTCAAATTATGTAAACACAATCTGCGGAAACGCGGCTTTCTCTCTTAGAACTTCATTAATCAGTTGGCTGACAATTAGCTTGGAGTACTTAAAATCATCTAATTAGCTTTGCACCCACTTGTGGCCCCAGCCAACAGTGCCATAAATAGCCACTTGAAAGATCAGTGACCAAGTTCTAAACAAAATGACTCACATTCACTCAATCCCCACATTTTCACTCACTCAAAAGTCAAGCGAAATTCAAGAGCAAAATTTTATACGCTTGAAAAAGCGCCACTCGAAGCCACCACATCGCATGCCAGAGACAGAGGCAGAGATGTGATGGACCTTGAGGATGCAGCACAAGCATGAAAATGCCACAGACGCAAAGATCGCCAGCCAGCCCCAGGCAGACCCCTTGGAAACTCGCGTTGATTGACAAATGCAGCGAAGCGCCTGCCCAGTTGGAATTTCTTCTGGCATTGTTGATGGATCGCTTGGAACGTGTGTCTGTGCCTCTGCCCCGGACTACATGCCCCAAATTAAATGAAATTAACACGCGTTTAATGTCAACCCCTTGAAAAAATGAACAACAATTCACCTGCCACCACCCGCATGCAGCGTTAAGCAAACAATTGCCCGTCTCCCCCGATTCCGAGCTAATGTGACTCGACAACGTGTGTTGCATTTGTCGGATCGGATCGGATCTGTTGTGTTTACTTAATGACGTTTATGTGTCTTGTGTGTCATTTGTCGGCTTGTATTCGCTGGGGCTGTCATAAAGCGATTTGATTAAAGCAAAAAATGCCGCCGAAGTCGGAGACCCCAAAAACTAGCAACTGGCAGCCAGGCAGGCGGGTTCACTGCAGCATACGCTGCTCTTTTTTCCAATTAAAATGCAGTCATCGTCGTCCTTTTGCCGGGAGCGTTACGAAAAACATTTATTTTCGGAAATCGAATCAAAAAAGCAAACACAGACTATACGTAGCACAAAAAGTGAGAGTAAGAGCGAGAATGAGCCATGAGAAAACCCGGAGCAGAACCCAAAAAGACAAAAAAAAAAGTAAAGAACAAAAGTGCCAAATGGAAGCGACGATGATGCCAGCGGCGGCGGCACAAATTCTTTGTAATTAGTATTAAAATGTTTTCCGCTACATTTTCACTTGACTTTTTATCGTAAGGCTGGCAAGAAGGGTATATGCGCTATATGGAGAGGTTTGTCAATCACAACAGTACGTAACCTTCACATTTGAAGTGACTTGGTTTTGATATCCGTATCGTTTTCAGTTCTTGATTGGAACTGATATTTTAAATTTCGTTATGTCCAAGTCTCAAAAAAATGTTTAAGAAATTCTAAAAGGAATTTTTATATGGATTGATCCCATTTATATTTAAGAGATATTTCATTCATCGATTTGTCCTATTCCTAAACTATTTTTTGGGTTTTCCAATTTGAGTATTCGAAATGACTTGGTCTCTTTTAATATTTAAGAAACCTGATAATAAGAAATACCTCAACCTTTCTATTTCACAGACAATTTCTTAAATTATCCTCTATCGCACTCAGTCCATCGTTTTGCCCTGTTTACCAGCAATTTCAAAGGAACTCCTATTCGAGTATGTGAAGTGACTTGGTCTCTTTTCTATATTTGAGAAACCTGTTAATATGAAATATTTCAGCCTTGGTATATCTATCGTTCTTAGTTCCTAATTAGGACTGAGATTTACACTTTATGTTATACTGTCCTCAAACTATTTTTGGGGATCAGTATTTTTTCAATTATTTGAAAAGCCCTATTGCTTCCACATATCTGTAGCTCTCCTTGTCTTCTCTATGACTAACGACTTCATTCTCATTTTATCCTGTCCTTAAACGACAAAGTAGTATCTAAAATGAGGAGGTAGGTTAAAGCGCCAGTTGAATTTAGAGTTCCAACTTACTTAGGCCAAGAACTGGCCTTTTGTAATAGCGATAATGGGAGTAAGTGACAAAAATATTGAATAAACAGAATAATTAGGGAAGTAGGAAAATGGATGGTTCAGTTCCATGCTTAACGTAGGATTCAAACTCAGAACCTCTGGGATGATAGTCTGCTGCACTGTCGCTAGGCTATCGAGGTCGCAGTATCTGAAATAACCCACTACAATTTTTTTTGGCTTATAATATTTTGAAGTCGAGAAAAATATTCAGATGATGATCTTTATAAAATAAATCTTGAAACTTATGAATGAGGCTTCTATTGAGAACATAGAGCAAATTTAAGAAAAGTGTTAAAATCTATAAATCTTAAAATTAAGGAAGGTTTTAGATGCAATTTTCGATACGGCTTAGCAAATATTTGAGATATTTCCGAAGTTGAATAAAATTTTGGGATAATCCAATTTTGGGAAAGAATCTTGAAATTTTGCGTAATTTAAGAATCCGAATCTAATGGTCAATAACTGTCAGCACATCGAGCTTCTGATAAAAATGCCAAAATACCTCGTTAATTGGTGGTTTTTTGTGACTATGCCAGAAATCTCTTTGATGTGGTTTTTTGAACCTTGGTCTGGTTCAGAGACCCCATGAGTATAACTAATAGCTAAACAAGAAGGTTAGATAGGATGAGTACATTTAACTCTTTGGTATTATCAGTACTGACCATGATTCTTCCTAAGAACTTTCACTTTTTCTTCAGATCATGTCTTCATCACTATAGCTAAATAAGAAGATTCAATGGGATCAAAGGATTTAGTACTCTTTGATATTATCAGTAGAGATCATGTTTCTTTTCAAGAGCTTTTACTTTTACTCAAGATCTTATCGTCATCACTACCTTCAAGGTCTTAGGCAGAACATAGCTTCAGCAACTACTCCCCTTTATGGTCATTGATTGACCGCTATATTCCTCCAATTCAAAACACCAAGAGAACGAAGATTATTTTCCACTACATCTAACCACCTTTTTTTTGGACGTGCCGTTCTTCTTTTTTCAATCGGCTGTCCGTAAAATGCTTGGTGATTGCTCTGTTTTTAGACATTCTTCCAAGGGGGCTTAGCTATCCTTTACGTTGACTTTTTATGAATCGGATAGCGTTTTGTTCTTGTACCATTCATTCTTCAAGTTTTTGAATACATCTTATTCGGTACGATCCATCTTTTAATCGGACAGATCTAGAAACCTTTCTTTGGGTTTTTCTTCTTTCTCCAAACCTTTCTTAGGATTTTTCTTTCCTTCTTTGAAGACAGGACTTTCTCAGTCAATCGCATACCCTCAATGCCTATTACCCCAACCCCAAAACGTTGCACTTGGCTATCCATTTTATGTTCATCCTTACCATATAACATATTCATTGCAAAGGTATTGCAAATTAAATACACCTCATTGCTCTATAATTACTCCCATTTCTTAATTATAGTATTTTCACAATTCGCAACTCCCAAAAGGGTATACAACCTTTGGCCATACATGACTTCGGGTCTTTCCTTTTTGTTTTCATATTGTCCGCCACAGAGCGGCAGCAGTCATTCAGTCAGTCACTCACTCAGTCAGTCAGTTAGTTAGTCAATTTGTCTATGTGCCCTGAGGGTCCCAGGGCTCACTGGTCCGACTCTCCGACTAGCTCTGACGCGGAATGGTTGCTTCGCGCATGATTGAAGGCAACATGTGTTTCGGAAATTATGCAAAATTGGCTGCCTGTCGGCCCAGTAGAATAGTCAGCGCAGAGAGATAGAGAGAGCAGGAGAGCGGGAGAGCGAGTCAGTCGGCCAAGTCAGTCAGTCAGTCGGACCAGGCCAGGCCATATGAATGCGTCTGCATTCAAAAGCAGCTGCTGGCCCTGCAGCCCGCTGCACTGCGTCCATGTGACCATCTGTATCTGTATCTTATGGATGCCTTTCGCTGTTGTCAGCAGTTTGCCGTTTTGCCTCTTGGATTTAGCTTCGACTTTTGCATATTTCTCAGCTCATTATCATTTGTTTAGTGTCCGGGCGCAGTTCATTTCATAAACAATTAATAATGCTTAAGCGCAACTTGTTGTTGACAGACGTTGCAAATGCAGTTCATGCAACATTGCCGTGGCAGCGTCAAGTTAGTGACCAAATTGTATGCATTTTTTTCTCTCTCTGCCTTATTTTTTGTTGCCAGTTTTTTGGTTGTTTAGTTATTTGGCAATTTGTTTGGCTTAAATTGTGGCCGCGCTGAAAAGCCAATGTACAACAAACGGAAGTCTCTCAGCTTGTTCGACATGCCAAACAATTTCAAAATAAATAGCCAACTATGAGATATGAGTTCATGATACGGACACGGATACACTGATATACTTCTGATTGCTATGCCGCTTAGCTGATTAGTCAATGTGGCTATATATACCTATGTCAGAGACAGCGGCGTAGTTAATTTTTTGTGTATGGGGGTTGAATATTTAAAAAACATATTTCCTCATTAGTTATAGTATATTTTTCCTCCCCGAAATAAGCAGGTAAACTGATTAGAGGTTGTATTAGGTTCAATTTTATACAAGAATTAAATGAAAAGATGGCAGAATTTTCGAAAGCCATACTTTTTTCCTTATTATTATCCATCATCAGGTAAAGGCAAAAGTAAAAGAATCGGATGAACTGATTACGGATTTAATGAAAAGTTTGCGGAAATTTTGTAATCATTCTTTTTTCATTGCAATTTTCTTTCATCTGATAAAGGCAAAAGTAGAAGAATTGGTTGCAGCTCTACTGAGCCGTAAATATTTTTGGCAATTCTGGAAAGAGCAAGAAGAAAATTTTACCATTCTGTTGATTATACTAGTTTAAAAATTGAAGAAATTTTTGGTATCCTCAAAATGTTTTAGTCATTGCTGTAATGAAATGTTACGTTAGAATCGAAAATAAAATAAAATAAAATAAAAAAAATAAAATCCAACAATTTTTTTATAAAACGGATTTTGAAATATTTCTAAAAATTCAAATTATGAAAATAAAAATTTAAAAAATGTTTCCATCCATTTAATCGATTACGAAGAAAATGGGTGGTTGTTTATCAAAATCCGAAAAATGTGGAAATAGATGAAATTTTTTTTAAAAAGTAAGGATGTAAATTTGTTTTAAATTCCAAAAGTTTTGGAGGAATAATAGAATTGCTTGTAAAGATATTGTCAAGTACTATGCAGTCTATATGTTCCTCCCCCCAGTGGTCAACCGGTAAAACCTAGCCCAACCTCAAGATATTGTTATCTAATTAGACATTCAAAAGTTATTTAGAGATCTCAGCTAAATATAAAAACTGGTTGACTATATCATATAGCCAGCATAGGATCGACCGTTTAAGAAAACGTGTTTTGAAATTGAATGGAAATTGATTCTCCGAAGTTCTAAAAATAAATTTAATCAATATAAATAAATCATCATTTATTATAAACAAAATTACTGCCCCATAGCTTTATCATAATACTCACACTTTGGTTAACATTGACGTGCCAAAAAGGATTTCCGGCCTCTGTTTTAAGCCATTTTATCATTTACCAAAACTTTATTTTGGCTCGAAAATTTTCTCCATTTTCTCCCCACCCCTTCGTAGCAGCCACTGGTCGTAAGCATTTTATAGAAAATCCAACGTTTTTATATGATTTATACTATCTCGAGGAACTAGATAAGAATAAGTCTTCCAACTTGGGACCAATAGTGATCTTCAGTCAAAAAATTGTTGCTGGGCTTAAGAAGTCGCCTTACAGTTCATGAAGTGATTTTCGAAATCAGTATTGAAGTACACAGCCTTCCTATGTGATATGTAGTAATGCTCCGGAACTGATCCAAGCCTCAAAGTTAGTTCATAAAATAATTTTTAAAATCGGATTCAAAGTACAGAAGTGCAATAAATTGAGGGACCAATAAATTTTCTGGCACTTTTAAATTTTTAAGATGTATATTAGCTGAATAAAACCTTCAAATTGATGTTATCGTGAGAAAGGTTGGAAACAATTTTGAAATTGAAACTATTAGATCACTAGTTAAATTGAAATGTGTATTACTTCTTCAAAGAGCTCACTATATCTAAAAATTTTTTTTTTTTGGAGCTAGCTTTGGCTTTAAAAAAAAGGCTGCCCAATAGTTTCCTATATTTGTATATTTGGCTTCAATTCTCAGCTACTCCAAGGAGCAGGGTCGTAGATAATAAAACTGGGCTCGGGGAAAAAGGCACCGGCCTCTCTATTTTGCTTGAATCATTTTATTAAGACAGTAATAACAACTGCGCCCCTTAGAAGTCACCCAATGGGAATTCCCTCCTTTTGACAGAAAGTGTAGCTTTCTTCAATGATCACTTGGATTCTATTTGTTAATTTCTTTTTCTATATTAAATGATATAGCTATAATGGAATCCAAGTCCAGAGACTTGGTTCCCATCAGAAAATTAATATTCCCGAAATAATATGACATCTGTGCGAATACTTAAAAAATTATTGAATTCAAAATTTAAAGATGCCCAAATAATTTGGGGCACTTACTGTATTTCTTTGCTTGTAGAGTTCCTTGCTCTCTTCTTCTGTTTTTGAAAAATGTATTTTGGTCTCGAGTTAAATAATAGGATTTTATTCCAGATTTCGTCAGTGCCCGAAAACTTTTTAGGAGTATAGTTGTCTATTTCCCAAAATTATTATATTATTATTATGTTATCTAATAATATAAAAATTTGAAGATGTCAAAATAATTTTAGTCCTTACTGTATTTTTAAGCTATTTTATCTTGCCAGAGCTCCTACCTCTTTTTTTCTGTTTTTGAAAATTCTGTTCAGGTGTCAATCCAAAAAACTCCCAGTATTTTATTCGTATCGATAAATTGAACCCTTAAGGAATGAATGGCAAGAGAGTTGCTTATAAGAAGGAGAAATTATTACCAGTTCAGTAAAATATTCTAAGCTGTTTTCAATTGTACACTCAATAAAAAGAAGTACCATCAGGCTTCATTAATTGTTTTCTACGCCACTGACTTAAGATACATAACAACCTATGTATATAGGGTGTAAATCTGGCCAGCTGTACCTGAACTTGTTTAATCACCTTGCAGCAGTAGCAGCAACAACAACAACAACAACAACTTGATTGAATGCCTTGGCAGCATTTGATTTGTTTAGAAAATAAAGCACCAAACATGCACACACACCCACACATAGATACCAATACGCACACATAGATACAACTGGCATACATAGATACACTTATATATGTAAATCTATGGCAGCTTCAGTTGCTATGCATGAATAGACTTGTATTCCAATAGATACTTGTAGATGTTTTTTGTATAGTACAATGCCTGTTTCTAGTACAAGTATATAGTTCGATTGGTGGGGATTGTATGGCGCCAACTTGGCCTCATTTATGGCGCTGGATTTGCTTAATTAGCACTCAATGAAAAGCGAAAGGCAATCTAAAATTGAAATAGAAGGAAGATACCTTTATAACTTGGCAGAGAACAGCTGATTAAAACGCTATAAACTAGAGGGCAGTCCTGTGCTGCAGCTTAGGGGAAATTATTTTTTCTCAGAAAAGACATTCGGAATGGGATAGTTAAGACTAAAATATTTAATACCTGGTTGAGAAGCTTTAAGCAGATTATAGATTTCAGAAATAGCTGCAGTAAGAGTCATGCATTCCCATAGCTCCCAAGTTTTTTTTATTAAATTTTCTATTAAATTCCTGTCAAAATGCAATAATATCTCCAACTATCAAACTCATTGTTTTTAATGCATCTTCCAAATTGAATATTTTTTGCTGCATACTTCCTTCAAATGTCCAAACATAAAAATGTCCACAATTACTTTTAATGCACACAAACACACTATCAAGCAGACAAACAATAGCTACTTGCTATATTACCGGACACACCGATACGTTGCAGCATCTTGGCGTCGCTTCCGCTTTGTTTTTGGCTGCTTGTTGCTGCAACTGCTGCCCCCCTTGCCACTCCCATGCCCACTCGTGCTCATCACTCTTTGCAACAACTGCTGCTGCTTCATGCTGCATTGAATACATTGCCAAACTGTTTTACGGCTAATATTAGCGGCTGCTTGCATTTTTGTTGTTCTTGTGGTTGCCTCGTCATGCACCCTTTTTTCCCTGCCCAAGTTCTTGCCACATTTCGTTTATGCTTCAGCGGCATTCCAGCAATTTGTCTGCATTTTTTTTTGTTTTCCAATGCTCTTGTGGCATGTTCCTTGGCTGCTAGCTGCGCCATTTTGCAGCTATTTGTTTGGCTGCTGCTTAAAGATTTTACGCTGCACGGTGAGAAAAAGTCGAGCACATTGTGAGGATAATTAATTAATTATTATTAATGGAAATAGAGTAGGATATGTGAGGTTAGGTTGAAGAGGATGGTTAATGTATAAACTAGGATCACCCGCAAACATTGCGTTCTATTGTGATGTCTGATTAGGGAAAGGATTAGGAGAAGGGGAAAGAGGTTGAGGAGTATCAAAAACTGTTGGCATTTCTAGGCACCCAGGTCTCTCCTATTGCAAAACCTTTTCGAGGATTCGATAGAAGTAGCCATTTCCACTATAGGCACATCAGCCGGGTTGTCCAGGTCTTTAATGAATGGAACAAACCGCAACTGGGTTCGTCTTCTTAGAAGCTCCTGGCAGTCGCATAGCGCGTGTTGGATGCTTTCTGTCTCCTCCTCATCTTCTCAGCTGGGGCAGAAGTCCTGATGAGGTGCGTGCAGCCTCTCAGCGATTAGGCCTATGTTACAGTGCCCGGGGACTACTCCTACCGCCATCCTAGTCCTGTTTTTATGTCAGTGCAGGTTCAGATGTTCGCTTTAGATTTTAACATGGCCAGACACAGACCTATACTCTGCACTGAGCTCTAACCGGTCTCTCGCAACACGACGTGCTGTAATGATATTCCTATATCCGTAACCCCAAGGTTGCTTGCAAATGCCGAGCCGTTCCTTGCACACTAGTCCACCACCTCGTTACTAGGGACACAGACACTTATACTCTTTCTGACCTGAGCTCTGGCCGTCTCTCTAAAATGCAACACGACGTACTGTAAAGATCTTCCTATGTTCGCAAACCCAAGGTTGCTTGCCAATGCTGAGACGTTCTTGGCACACTCGTCCATCACCTCGTTACTAGGGACACAGACACTCATACTCTTTCCGCCTGACGCTCTAGGCCGTCTCTCTAACAAGCAACACGACGTGCTGTAAAGATCTTCCTATATCCGTAACCCCAAGGTTGCTTGACAATGCTGAGCCGTTCTTGGCACACTCGTCCACCCCCTCGTTACTAGGGACACAGACACTCATACTCGTTCCGCCTAAGCTCTGGGCGGCTCTCTAATATGCAACACGAAGTCCTGAAAAGGTCTGCCTATGTCCGTAACCCCTAGGCTGCTGAGCCGTTCTTGGCACACTCGTCCACCACCTCGTTACTAGGGACACAGACACTCATACTCTTTCCGCCTGAGCTCTTGCCGTCTCTGTAACACGCGACACGACGTGCTGTACAGATCTTTCTATATCCGTAACCCCAAGTTTGCTTCGAAAAGCTGGGCCATTCTTGGCACACTCGTCTACCTCCACGTTACTAGGGACACTTGAGTGTTCCTCCACCCAGGGAAGAGTGATTTAGCGGTAGTGGATCTGGTTTAGAGCTGCTACCGTGTTATATGCAAATAGAGTAGGAATGAAAGAGTTGCATCTAAGCTGATAATAGCCCGACTAGAAGTCGTCGATTGCTTCACCTGATCTCACCATATATATATAACCGTAAGACATTTTTTCAACACGATATTAGTTACTTATATCTCATTATCTTATATATTTCTCAAGCTATTCGCATTTCACTAGTTTGTTCCTCAAGTTGGAAGGCTTATTTTTTATAATATTAAAAGAAAAAAAATAGCGTGTGGAATATGTTTCATAATTCTAAAATAGTACTCCTTATTTTTTATCATCGTTGGGAGTCCGTTTAGCCTTATTTTTTTGACTGATATATAGCACTCCAGTAATTAAAAGCGAAACCACTCCCATAGCAGTTCGAACTATCAAAATATCATTTTCATTTTCCATATCTAATTCGTATATAGCCTCAATAGCCTTAAGATAGCACATATGCACTTGAGTCACGAATGAATCGGGCTTCTTCCAGAACGGCATACGGTTATGTTTCTGCCAATCCACTTGTGCCAGTCGCATAAGTTTCTGCGGGGTAAATACATTCGGCAGTTTGCGGAATTCGCCATTCTTCACATGCAAAATTGTTGGCAGTTCTTGAAGTGCGAAGCGCATTATCAACTCGCCCGAATAATCCAATTTTGCGCTGGCCACGTTTATCTTTTCCTCATTTTTCTTCATATCATCGGCAAACTTATTCCAGGCGGGTTGAAATTTATGACAGTCTTTAATAAAAGGAACACAGAATCCGACTATCCATTCGCCTTCCAGCATGAGTTCCCAATTGTGTTTGTCCAAGTGGATTATGGAACTGGAGTTGGCTTCATTTTCAGGCACGCATGCATGTTCGTTGGACTTCCCCAACATGATTGAAATAGAAATGACGAATAGAAGAAGCTTCATATTTACTATATCTATAATATTAGCTTGTAATTTCGATTGCTTGAAACGCTGAGAACTTTAAATTTTACTATTCAAAATGTGAATTAATGTGCACTGTCTGCTTGGCTCGAGATTTTAACTTGAATAAAAATGTTTTCCTAATGACTTAAGTTCAAATTTGTTTCCTAGCTACTTTGATTCACTTTTTATTATTATTTTTTTAAATATATAAGATTTGAGTTAATGCTGAGAGGAGGCATTTTGCCATCCACAACATTGTTCCTTAAATTGCCAATAGGGCAATATATAAAACTGCTTGAACTTCTTGGTGAGAGTAGCGGTGAAAGCGCTCTTACTCTCACCAACACTAGTCAAAGTATAGCTTCTTTAAGCTTGGCGCTATACTTTGAGTAGAGAGTGCTTTTACCGCTACTCTCACCAAGCAGTTCAAGCAGTTTCATATATTGCCCTATTGGCAATTTAGGAACAATCTTGTGAGGTGGCAAAATGCCTCCGCACAGCAGTAACTCAAGCTTAGTTTTTTCTCTCAGTGTATTAAATACTAAACAGGTAATTTTGAATGAGGAAATTATCGGGCCAGCTGCGTGTTGCGCCTAATAAGCTGCTTGTTTTATTTTATTTAGTTTTTCTTCCTCAACCTCTCATTTTTTTAATAAAACAATATCAGAATTTTTGTGCTGTCATATAAATTTATGAGAAATGTGGGCCCTTATTTTGACTGCATCAAATTCTTTGCTTTCCAAATGAGCTTTGAAGTGGCACTCCCCCCTCTCATTCCCGCCTCTACTATTACTATATTTATAGAAATGTCATAACATTTTTATTTTGGCCGCTTACAAGCATAAGCAATTAAGTTAAACTGTTGGAATTTAACAAGCGCCCAAAAGGGGGCGCATAAAAATTGACAGCAAATACATTTAAATTAATTTTTCATGTAGCTCTTAGCCATGTTACTAGGCCTTGACTTTATTTCTGGTACACTTCAGGCACTTTCTGACTTATTTTAGTCTGGTTTCTAAGCTGCGGTTGTAAAAACCGTAGCGCTATAAATGATTAATACGCTGTTGTTGTTTATTGGGTTGTTCCATTGTTTCATGGATGGTGGTGGTACGTAGTAGCCCAAAATACGACAGAGATATGAAAACCATGACATAAAAATTAAACATCAACGCAAACGCAATCAACATTAAAACTTTGCTGGGGTTTATGTCCGCAGCATTCTTGGCCTTCTTACTTCGCAGCTTCTCTCTGCTCCCCACCTTATAAGTAACATTTCTTTAAGCGCATTTTTATTTTCCTTCATAAAAACGACGAAAATGACGGGTCGACCGTGTGTAAGAGGCGATAAGCGTTAGGGCATTGCCCAAAATGCGTTTCGCAATTTTTTTGTTTCGCAAAACGCATAAAATGCGTTTTATGACCATGACGACATTCAAACGCACCCAAAAAGCGAGCGAAAGCTGGGATAGCACATGGAGTGTATCCTGCCCAGCATTTGGAAACTCACTCACTTATAGGCTTGTTTTCAATACATCAGCAGCTCATTTGCTGGGGATGTAGCACTAGAAAATGATGTATTAATGGACGGTCACGTAATGCTCGTAAGATTTTTACAAGCAACCCTCGTTGTCATGAAATTGCCTATAAAGGGACTATGTGTCCTTGATATAGTATGCTGAAATATTTCCAACAGCTACTTTGACACTTTAACTTAATGTAGATGCAACAAAAGTGTAGTGTGAAAGTGTCTTGAACGAGAACAGCTGCAAGTTCGATACGGTGAATTTCAGGGCTTTTAACTTGTAATATCTTATCTTTGGATGCGTTATATAAGCATGTGTTAACTGTATAAATCTTTAACTTTTCTTCAGCGACTTTAAAAATGCTTTATGAGGTGTCGGACTGCGTGGTGTGTCCCTTTAGGCTCATTCCCTTCGTGATACTTTGCGGACTGCGTGGGGTATCCCTTTACACTCACTCCCTCCTTGAAACCTGGTTCTTGCAACACTACCAATTGGTCTGAAAACATCGTTTTTTCTCTACTTATCTTTAAAATCTTTTACCAGGTTTTGTCATAAAGTGGGGCTGTTTCTTCATCGTCCTTTAAAATGCTTTATGAGGTATGGCACCTCGTGGAGCATCCCTTTAAGCTCACTCCCCTATTTGCAACCTGCTTTTTGTAACAATATCATAGGCGTATTCCTTCGATAATCGCTCTGAAAACATCGTTGACTTCTTCTTCACATATCTTTAAAATCTTTGCAAGGTTATGTCATGAAGTGGGGTGGTCATTCAAGAGATCGTTCCTTCATGGTACACCCTTCGACTTCTTCCTCTAAATGCTGACTTGCGTCGCTTCTCTTTAAAGATTTTTTTGTCCATGTTTACATAATGGCACATTCAGCGAAGTCGATGGATTTTATTCACAATGACTATTTTGATTTTGTAGAACATGTAGAGTTCGTCATTCCAAAATAGGTAGGTTAAGGCGGCATATGGAACTTAGCGGTTCAACTCACTTTGGCCAAGAACAGATCCTTTGTGATTCCAATAATGGAAGTAAGTGATCAATTGTCATTGGTGGCCATGACAACATGCTCTCGGGTAACGGCCGACCTCAGCAGCTCTCGCCAGGCGCCTCTGCTTTGCGCGCGCCTTCTCCAATAGGGTAGGTTCTCCTCCACTTGATCTTTCCATCGGAGTCTTGGTCGTCCCCTTCGTCTTCCTTCGTCGGCTTTCGCTTCGCATACCTTTTTCGCTGGAGCATCGTTATCCATACGTACGACATGGCCGAGACAGCGTAGACTTTGTATTGTAATGCGCTGGACAACATCCATGTCGTCGTAGAGCTCGTAAAGCTCGTGGTTCATCCGTATGCGATAGTCTTTCTCAAAACGTACGGGACCGAAGATTTTGCGAAGAATTTTCCTCTCAAATATATTGAGTATGTGATAAGGCAGGCAAAGTTTGGGAAATAGGAAAAGTGGAAAGCAGGACCAAGCTTTTCATGAGATTCGAACACACAACCTCTGGGATGATAGTCAAGTGCACCAAAGCGTCAATGTTCCAAATAATTTAGTTCTCGATGCAATCTTAGGGTGTCTGCATTAGACTGTCTAATTAGGATGTCTCAGCCTCAAAGCTAATACAGTGATTCGAAGAATATTGGCTAGCGCCAGAGGTACTATGCGCCTTAAACCTACATCTCCATCTCTCTACCTATAGAAAATACGAACTTTATCTGGCTCATAACTGGTTCATTCCAGTGCTTGATTCAGAGACCTTAACCCCGCACAGATCAGATCCGCGTGGTGTTTTCTATATGCAGTTCGAACTCGGCTTACAGTAAAAAGTTTGTTGTCTCCTTCAGCCATGTTCATATTTGGTGTTTTCCCTCGCGGTTCGAACTCGGCTTACAATTAAGTGTTAAAGAAGGGACTCCATTGCAACCGTCTGCTTGTCACCTCCAGTCATATTTTGCAAAAGTGTACTCTTAACTAATTAGCGTCAGTCTTAAATAACTTTACAAAGGAACCTTTGGGGGGTCCGGCAGCTTTGCTGTTTATGAGTACCTTAATAAGAACACGTCAAGGTGGTCTGCTGATATTGTCAACAATAATCCTTGATGGCATTGTATAGGTTATCGCCCAATAATAAGCAGAATTTGTGTTCTATTTCCTTCAATTGCGTATCAACGGAGGGCTCACGAGTCTGGGCCCCTCCTCCTCAAATTGTTGCAAAATGGGTTGAACGTCTTTTGCGAGCTGATATATTACTTGGAAGTGAATAATTCTTCACCAAAACCAAGCCCAACTAGGCAAAGATGCTTAAACTTTTTAAAGCACTTCCAAGCTTCTTACTTTTCTACTTTGAATTTAACGGATCCCAATGCGTTCTCCAACCCAAAACCAATTGCACTTCTCCGTGTATTGGACTTGATGGCTTTGCGATTTTTCTTATCTTACAATTGGTTTCCATCTCCTCGTTTTCCACAACGCTACGAAAAAAGTGCGAAATGTCCATTGGCACAATCATTTTCAGATGAAATCCTCCCTAGAGGGGAGAAGAGTTCAGCAGACTGAAGTGTTGAGTACTCGCAGCAACACGTGAGAAGTAGGCAATATTCTAGGTCCATTGACTAATCGCTCTAGGTAATAAGTAGGATATACCGAGATTAAAGAAGGTTTAAAAAGTCCGATGTGTCCAGTTTTCGCTGCGAACTAATTTTAAAATTTTTTCTCTGGCTTGAAATTGGGGCTTGCAACTACTAGTATCTAATTCCTTCAAGGTAATCAAAAAAAATCTTTAAAAAATCTAGATCACCGAAGTTAGAAACTTTCCGCTAATAATCTATAGTTCCAAACACCAAGCTCAACTGGTTCAAAACTTCCCAACCCGTCCCACTTGCCGTATGATCAATATGCAAAACCAAAATCAATTGCAATCCCATCAAAAAGAAATCTTTACAAAATGCAATAAACTAAAATCAAAGATAACAGCAATAACAACAACAAGTTGCTGACAAGTGGCATAGAGCTGGTACAATGTGGCATCCACACTCAACTTGCAACTGGCTTTTTGCAATTACAATTGAATTTTTATGCGCTCATATCAGCAACAATAAAGAAATTGTGTGTTGAAAGTCCAAGACATGCAGAATGTGGCAAATTGCAAGAGGCAGAAAATTTATGCTGCATCAGCCAAAGTTGACAACATGCTGCATGCTACAAACAGCAGGCAACATATTGCTTGATGCAGTGCACCAGGCGGGGGGGATTACGCTTGGCAGCAGGCGGCCCAAATGAGCAACGATAATGCTAAATGCAGAAAAGAAGCGGGAGTGGCAGCAACCCAGATGCAAGTTGCAAGTTGGAGTAACAGCTGGAGCTGAAGCTATGGCTATAACTGCGGCAGGAAGCAAGATATCAGAGAAAAATACCCAAGAGTCAAGGTGTGAAGTGTGGGAGCGTGTGTGTATGTGTGGGAGAGTGTGTGTGTTTGTGTGTGTGAGGGTTGCAAGCAAAATGTGTCATAAAGATTTTATTGCATTTTTATGGTTCAACAGCAGAAGCTGCAACAGTGGCAGCAGCAGCCAGCAACATCAGCAGTAGCAGCCACATCACATTTTTGGACACAATCAGTTTGGGGCAGTGGCGGCGTTGGCTTTGTGCGTTTGGAAGAGGGATGTGAGCCGCTCTGGTGTTATTTCAACTTCTTTGAGACATTTTCTTGAGAGAAATTCTATTTTCTCCTGAAATTGTCTTATAAAAAATTGAAGGATTGGGTAGCTTCTTATTCAAATATGTATATGCTATATTGAAAAAGCTTGAGAAATGGGTAGAAATTCTTTTACGTGCTCAAATATACATACTCTTCGAAGTGAAGAACTCCCAATCTGGTCACCAACGAAACACTAACTGCCCCTTATCTACGCCACTGTCTTAAGCTATGAAACGCTCTTGATGATGATGTTCCCTCATCTGCTGCCTCTGCTGACTTTGCTGATGCTGCTTAATGATAAACTTTTAACGTTGCCTTCTTTTTCTTTTTTTCTGATTTGGTTGTTTGCCACAAAAAGCATTTTGAGTAAATAAACGGCGCTGCTATCGCTGAGGTTGCAACCACAAGAAGCAGCAGCAGCAGCAACTAAATAAGCCGTAAAAATGCTTTCAAATGAAAATGTCTACACACACACTAGCACAATCTCAAACACTTACACACTCACACACACACATATGTGTGTGTTGCAGCTGATGAGTCGAGCGTGCCACATTGGCATTAGATGTAGAAAGAAAAAAACAATTTGCTGCAAGTGGCCAAGAGTGCGACGGACCAGCTGAGCGACCCTCGTAAACTTCCTGGGTGGTACGCAAAACCAAAAGTGAAATCAAAAAAAAAAAGAATTAGAAAAAAAAACAATATATCTACATCTATATACATATATATATATATATATGTTATATAAAGGAAGTGTAATAGAAGTAGGAAATTGATTGCTGCTACTGCGCAGTTCCGCATGCTCTGCAGGTTATTAGCAGTTCTGCTCAAATTGTTGTTGTTTTTGTAAATACTCTTACAGAGAGTCAGCGGTTTTCTTTTTTAAGGCTGTTTAGAATGCGGACTCACAAAAAAAAAAAAATTAGAAAAGTAGGCCATCTGATAGTACTGAGCAAAAAATATAAGAATTCTAAGAGTCTATATGTTCAGATTGATGTGATTGATCGAAAACAGGGAGGCGCCCTTAAGCCCAACTTTAGAATATCCAATTCCCTTTGTCTGTTTACCATGGAAACTTTAGAAGTTGCATCCACAATATTTCGATATCTTAATTAATTATTCCAGATCTTAATTTTTAAACAACGAATAGACGTAGTCATGAAGGAAAATGGGTAAAGGTGCAGATAGATTTAAACAAAGGCGAAGCCGAATACATATTTTTTATTTATTTTATCAGATTTCAACGTACTATATAATTTTTTTATCGTAGCTATGTTAACTTTCCACTAAGGACTATCTAGTCCATGTGTGACTCCCCAAAGAAACAACCAGTACAGCCTATTCAGGTTATCTATATTTTACTCTAATTTCGAAATATTTTGAAAAACCATTGATGCTTTTGTAATCTTATATAGAAACAAGTAAGATTACCCTAACTTCGATATTGTAGTTTTTTTATTTCAGTACATCCGTCAACTGTTTATTGACTAAATATTATAATTCAGATAAAAAAAAGTAGGATCACTTTTTGATTTAATTTCTGTTCTAAGACCCTCCTGAAGAAGCGTATGGTACTCAGCCGTCCATATAGCAAGCATATTTTGTTGATATTCGTTTAACTTAATTAAAGTGCTCAGCAATGAAATCCTTACGTTTTTACAATTCTTGTGTTTTTTCCTATTTAAAAACCGAACTCTTAAAAATTGCCTCTTTATGAATATTTTCCCCGAGTTGTACGGGAGACTTGAAACGAAGCTGTTTGAGTTCAACAAATTAATTCTTCATCATAATTATTCAAACCGTTTCGTATAGGTAATTTACTTTATCTCGCTTTTGCCGACTTCAATATCTAAAAGTCGGATAAAATCGAATTCCTGAATTTTTTTAGCAATAAAAGATGGAGTACGTTGAAGTCGGCCTTCGGTGATTTTGGGATAACTTGTACCACCAAATTGCAATCAAATCCGATGTATTGCTTAAGAAGTCCACAAGATTTTTCTTTGCTAAATATAATTACGATATTTTTATAAACAATCAAAAAAAAAGGTCAAAGTTTTCACTAAACATGGTTTTTTGACGTATGAAGGCTTTAATATAGTCAACCGACTCCGATGAAATTTGGTATAATAATGTAGAGCTCTTAAAGACAGTCGACTGCCAAATATAGTTTCGATATCCAAACTATCCATCTAAAAACACCTATGGGTGATATATAATGTAACACTGATATCAAAAAAATAAAACCACCTTGTCTCCTATGGGATAATAAGTGATCTAAAATGAAAGTTTGGTTTTCCAATATCTTACCATCTCTGGTAATCTCATTTCTATTGTAAGCTGAAATACTCGAAAGCAAGACTAATTACACGAAGAAAAGAATTAGGAACTTCGGAAATAAATCATGTATGCCAAATTATGAAAATGTGTATGCAATAGCGATAATTAATTTATTTAACACATTGGACTGTTGGAGCGTCTTATTACCTAATAATCTCACAACAAATATAAATAAAGTAAATAATAATGATTTTTTCTACCAGCCATTTGATACACCTGTAATAAAATGCTTCAATATTACTTTTGTTTGTGGCGCAAAGCAGAGCAGCTGCTGCTACTGCTGGCGCCATCTACTGAATATGGCGGCGCCATCTTACATATCTTTCAAATCATAGGGCAACATTGTTTTGTTTGTTTATCTGGACATGAAACTTCGAGAAGTTTATTTTTAAAACAACAATTTAAAGTTGTAAAAGAATACCATAAACGATTTTTCTCTATTTAAAAGTAACGCTCTTATTTGAAAATCGACTTATTTTTAAATGGAGAAATACTCTACTTGAGAATGATTAGAGTGATTTTAAGAACAATTGATTGTAGATTGCTTCTAGTCTAAGAAAAATCAAATTTATCCAAGAGCAGTTAGTGTAAGAATTGTTTGTTTGATAATATAGTATTCTTTTCATAAGGTAAATAGGCTAAGAAAAATTCTTAATAATTTTGAATTAAGTGGAACTTTAGCAAAGGTAAAGTGAAGACGTATGGACATCTAAGAAGCAATTTACAACTTGCTGATTTGAATTATTGTAATCTTCAAGAGCAATTCAATATTTTTAATAAGAATACATAGTTTGACAATATAATAATCTAAATTTTAGGTATACAACTAAAAAAAAAATCAAATAAATTTTTAATGAAGTGGAACTTAAACAAAAATAAAATGAAGACGTTTGGACATTTTGGAAACAATGAACAGCTTGCTGAATTGAATTCTTATGCTCTCCAAGAGCACTTCAATACTCTTTATAAGAATGCTTAGGTTGAGAATATAATAGTATTTATTCAAGGTAAATATAACCTAAGAAAAAAGAACAATTGATTGAAGATAGCTTCTAAGAAAGACATGTCCAATTTCTTAAAGAGCAGTTTGTATAAGAATGCTTAGTTTGAAAGCATAGTATTCTTTTTATAAGGTAAGTAGGTTAAGAAAAATTCTAATAAAATTTCAATTAAGTCGAACTTGTGAAAGTGAAGACGTTTGTACATCTAAGAAACAATTCTCAACTTCCAGTTTTGTTCTCACCCACCAGGAATGTCTTCGCTTAATGTTTCGATTTCGATTCCCTGCCAGACCATCCAATACATAATATGCAAAAGTTTTAAGCATCCGCAATAAACTATTGAAAAAAAATTGTGCTCATATCATAGCAAAGTTTCTTCATGGTCGTCTGGCCTTTTAAGAGCATCAAATATTTGCCCAAACTCGAGTAAAATTTTCTATCTGGTTTTAATCATTGGCGCAGCTTTTATTAAAAATCCAAAAGCGACGTCATTTTATTGTCTACGGTTCGGTTATGTTTTTTTTTTCCTTGCCAGCAAATCCCATGCACAAATTTTACGAGCACACCCATAAAAATGCCTTACCGTCTTTCTACTCCGTAACTCTCTGGGGGCACATTTGTTGTTGTTGTAGTGGTCGTTGTTGTTGTTTGGAGTACGGGGACGGGGGTCGACGACGACTGACAATGTTTACGGTTAAAACTGTTTGTCGACAACGTTGTTGTTGTCGTTGATGCCAAAATTGATGACCATAATCTTTAACACAGCTCCAGCTGGCAAAGGATGCGCTTTTTATGATGAAGCGCCGCTGCAACTTTAGCAGCAGGCGAAATCAACCACCCGCTGCCGCCAAAGGATCAACAACACCCCACATCCCGCCCACTCACCGCTGCACGCATTATTCATGCGACACAAATGCGTTTTGGGTAGAATTTTGGGATTGAGATTGGGAGCGGGGGCACCGCTGAGCGGCAGCATATTTTATGTTTTAACGGTGTCGAAATCGAGAAACGGCAATGGGACGGACAGCAGGAACGGACGGAACTCATACATCAGCATTTAGCAGAGGCTTGGTCCAACCCCCCACTTGGTCTAGCTCGGGGTGGGGGTCGGTTGTGGAAGGTGGTGACTGACTGTTGGTTGTCTTGCGGTTTCTCGCTTGCAATCTTTTTTTTTTTGCGCTGGACTGTCAACAATTGTGTTGTTGTTGTTGCTGCTTTTGTTGCATGCAGCAATTTAGCAGCTTAAGCGCATATTTACAGCGCATTTTAAGTGTTTGTCTTGACTGGCCCATAAAACATACTCGCTTGGCTGGCTGCAGGTGCCAGGAGGGATGAACCAAATGCTGCAGGAATGCAGCAGCAGCAACAAAGCCAATGAGTAAGTGTGTCTGCTGGAATTAAAGACTCTGCAGCAGCAGCTGGAGCAGTAGCTGCTCTTTGGCCAAAGGGACTAATTATTTCATTGTATTTGCGTTGAAACAATTTTCTTGCTGGGATTTCTAATATAGCGCATAACATATGTATGTATGCATGCTTGTGCCTTAGGAATTCTGCCCAAGGGAAGCCGAATTCCGGCAGTAAATTTTTTGAGCCAAAGTAGCTTGTTACGAAATTAAAAAATATCATTTGAAATGATTATGTTTAAAGAATTAGAAGTAGCTTATTTGTGATAGTTTAATTTGTTGAGAAATTTTTTATTTTGGTTGGAACTTTATTTTTTATTTCACTTCTTTGACTTTACCAGATAGACAATTTTTTAAGTATATAAATTTTTATACCCTGTACCGTATGGTACTAATTATACCCTGTACCGTATGGTACTAAGGGTATATTAAGTTTGTGCAAGCCGAAAATGTATGTAACATATAGAAGGAGACGTCGGAGTACACCGTACCACAAGTTACTCAATAAAATATCGGTTCCTTCATAAAGAAGGTAAAGAATAGAAGAATGTCGATATACCCATGTCCGTCTGATCCGATCTGTCCGTCCGTGCTTTGATACGCCTAAAAGATCTCAGAGATGGTAAGAGCTAGAGTTACCAATATCTTTACAAACATTACGAATCACAGCATATTATTGCATAAGAAGCAACGTTTATTTTGATCGATTTGTTGATATCGAGGAGCTAAATTATATAGTCTCTCGATGGGGGTGAAATTTGATGACGACCTCAAGACCTAAAAAAAAGCGTTTTAGATGAATTCCAATATCCTTTGTTTATAAACGATATCGTAACGAAATGTTGGTATTCGAAATCGATTTTTTGATAGTTCGGCTCAATCACTGTACCAAATTTGATCGAAATCGGTTGACTATATCATATAGCTCCCATAGGACCGATCGGCCAAAATAACTTTTTTAAAGATAAAATTGCTATATTTCGCTTTGGAATAATATGATATCCTAACCAGATTTGAGCGTTTGGAAACTCTTGCTCTTAAACCATCTCTAAGATCAAGGCGTCCAAATTTGAACAAAATCGGTTAACTATGGATCATATAGACTTCCCATAGGTTCGATCTTCCAAAAATCGATTTTTTAATAAAACTTTGGTGTGTGTTCGTTCGACTTGTTCTAGATATTGGGACCAAATTTGACATTAGTGAGTACTTTTATAGTTCCATACGGTACAGTGTACTAAATTTAATCCAAATCAGTTTAGGACTAGATCATATAGCTCCCAAATGAGATTCAATCAGTCCAGAGATTTCGAGTGTTTTACTTATCACAAAATTCGATGTAAAAATTTGTTTGTTTGTAAAGATAGATTTGAAAACATAATAATTCGACATTCAGATCTTTTTAAACATGAATATTTCGATAAAGCACTGTGTCAAATTTTATTGAAATCGGTTAGACATCATATCACTATAGCTTCCATCAGGATATGAGTCAGTCGAAAAAAAATTCAAAAATTTGAACTTGAAAACACTTCTGTTTTTGGTTTTTCGTGAAACCAATCCGATTGAATTTAGTACTGAAACTAGTGGGTTAAAGTATCCTGAATGTCGACCGAACACCAACTTGACAGTCCGCCGATGTGGTCATTATGACTAAAGATGTCATTTCAAAATTTATAAACCACAATCCCAAGTAATAATCTGAAAATTAAGTCTAGAGTTTAATTTCAGATTTGTAGAACGACTTTTGAAATTTTTGCCAGTGAGCTCTATGCGGAGTCAAGATAAGAATTGTATTGTCTTGGCGGAAGGAACCTTTACCACAGTTCCTGATTTTGAGTTAGCTTTTGGGACAGGATCTGAGCGTCCGAACACACCCTACCCAAGCGTTCAAAGAATGGATTGTTAGTTTTTGGCGAGCTCTGATGTTATAAACTTTGAAGTGTAAAACACTCTCAAGACCAAACCCTGGATCCGCACCTGGCGTCATACAACATCCAATGAATATCCTATAGAGCGTCTTCCACTTGGACCTCAAAAAACAAATAAAGATGATACGTATGAGAAGGCGTAGGGAAGTTATAAATAAATCCAAACATTTAGAAGTTATCTAAATTTAAAAAAAAAGCATTAAATTTCTTATGTTAAAGAAAAACCACTTTTAGAAGCTCGTAAAACAGACTTTATTGGTTTTTTATAACCAATACTAATTTTTATGTTTTTGATTTAAGGCACATATAGTGTGTATAGCTATTTGTTGGGAAGAAATGCAGAAGTGAGCTATGAGCAGCAATGCAGAAATGCAAAAGCGCCAGAGTAACATGATTTACTAAGAAAGTTTTCGTTCTAACAACTGTACCCCAATATATAACATTAAATTTAAAATCGAAAAGTCTCCGAATAATTTAAGATCTCTAGGTGCCTTGAGCTTTAGCCAACATATTGAGACAAAAAAGTTTCCTGAATTTCTAAATAAAACGCAAAATAGTTAATCTTTTTCAATATTTATTTTGCCTCCTTCAAAATATGCCCCTTCTGAAGCAATGCACATATGCCAACGCCTCTTCCAATCTTCGAAAGATTTTTTATAGGCTTTGGCCGGGATGGCGTTCAGCTCTCACATTCTGTTTTATGGTCGGTATGGAGTCAAAACGGGTTGCCCGGAGTGGCAATTTTAGTTTTGGAAAGAGAAAAAAGTCACAGGGGGCCAGATCTGGACTGTACGGTAGCTGGTCGATGGTATTTATCGAGTGTTTTGCCTTAAATGCGTTCAAAATCGTGGCTCGATGAGATGGCGCGTTATGCCCACAATTCCGGCCGAATACGACGGACTTGTTCGCGCAAAAGCCTCAAAACAGTCACATAATACTCCTTATTGACCGTTCGTCCCTCTGAAACGTATTCATGATGCATCACGCCACAAATATCGAAGAAAACAGTATACCGGAAACTTTTTAGTCACAATGTACACCAAGTTTTTCAGAATATTTGGTAACTTTTACCTCCCTTGACCAATGCGTAAGTTTCCGAGTCAGTACTCAGAATATATCTCGCGTTCCGTATTTTTTCCGCGTTTTCTTCGTGCTTTCCCCAACTCTCACCCCCTCTCCCCAAGCTATACCTTTTAACTGACCGAGCAGCAATGTCTTCAATTACAGTTTAAAGCTCATGTAAGTTGTCATGTAAGCTTCGAATTGCAGCAAGTGCAGTCAAAGCGCATTAGACAAAGTACAAACCCACACACATAGATACTCACACACAGATAAACACACATACGCACACATGTCTCCAATGTGTGTCGCATTTACAGTAGTGGGTGTGTGATGTGTGGAGTGCGTAATAGTCTTAAGAACCGCTTTCAGAAGACATGATAGAGGTAAAGTAAACGCACAGTTAATCCTTTTGACAAAACGATTACATGCAAAATGAAATGGAATTAGTTGGCATAGTGGGCGCGGTCGAACAGCAACAACAACAATAAGCACAACAAAGCCTACCTAAAACAATTATATGCCATGCACTTTAATTTTACAAATGCCCCCGCCAGCTATTTGTATCTTAGAGATACAAATTAGTTGAAAGCCATAAAATGGCCAGCTAGCAAAACAAACTGTAAAGACTTGTTGTTGTTGTTGCTATTGTTGTTGTTTTGCAGACCAAACAAATTGATAGACACACATAAAGAGATACAAGATACAAGATACTCGTACTACAAGATACTTACTGTACAAATATATTTACTATGTGTGCCAGCAAACATGCGGCAATGACGTGCAAAAGAGAGCTAGCATTATGCAAGGTAGAACGAGACCGAGCTAGCGCCATAAAACAAAAGTGTTGATGGATATTTTCCTCGTGCTGAATGATTCCAATGACGACGATGATGACGATGGCGATGACGATGAATGGGAAAATGTGAAAATGTAAACTGACGTTGAAGTTTTCCTCTGGCTTTTGAGAAATGTGAACAACGCTGCTGCATTTGTACAGATTCATCAAATTTTCATATGCCTAAAATATTCAACATGTGCACCTACACTCTCACATAGATACACACACAGATACACCAACACATATTGACTAATACAGGCAAATCCCTTTGTGTTATGGCAAAAGCATTTTATGGACTTAAAGTTTTAGCTGCAGTGAACAAGTCAAACAGCCAAAGAGCATAACAAATGTGCAACGCACAAAAGTGGAGAATTTTGGGGTAACGAATGCGGAATACACTGTAAAAACTGTTTTGAAGCTTTTAAAAATATCGGGTGGCCAAATGGAAGTTGAAGGTTTTTAACACTTTGTCTCAGAAGCTGTTGATGATACCAAGATATTAGAAGGTGAAAAATATTAAGCTGGCGTGCACTCTTTTGTATATTGAAACGCCAACCACTTAATCGAAAAAGATGCAGATTCCGTCCAGGAGCCGCTCAGTATAACTCGTCTTCGCGAAGGATTCAAACTAAGCATAATTGGACCTACTTATCTATCAGATGGAATAATTAATGTATTCTTTAGAAAAAAGAATTTAAGTCGGACAACTATAGACAACGCCCTGATTTCATTAATTAGATTTAGGCCAAAAACCACTAACAGCGAAATTGAGCCGTCCGTTATGGCAAATTCCAATTTCTTCTCTTTTTATAACCTTTTAAATTTATCGGTTTCATTTAAATTTATATTCCTATCATTCTTATCTGTTCACACTATTGAGACCTAATATAAAAAAATATATAAATAAAAAAAAAATATATATATATATATCCAGTTTTTGCAAAAATTCTATATTGATTCTTTGAGAAATTGGGGTTTTAGCATGAAAATGGCCAATCAGGGCAGGCAATTGTTATGTTTTTATTTTGAATATATCAACGATTATTTGATTATAAAGGTTACGTAAGTGAATTGGTTAGTACTAGAATTTTTTTACCTAAATCTTTTCGATAATCCTACAAATCAAATCGTAAACAAAGCTCAACATCTAATATCATCTTAATTAAAATAAAAAATTTTTTTTATTCTAAAGGTGCAGAAATGCAGAAGTGAACGACCAAGAGATTGAGCAATGCAGAAATGCCAAAGAGGTAGACTAATAAGTCTTACTATAAACCATTAAATTTTAAATCAGATAGTCTCCGAATAATTTCAGATAAGTAAAAAATAAAATATAGAAGAGCCTATACCTAATTTTAGAAAAATTCTATTGATACTTTGAGAAATTAAGTCTTAGGCATAAAATTGGCAAGCTAGGCAGGTTACGTAAGTGAATTGGTTAAATCGAAATTTTTTTTATCTAAATCTTTCGAAGATCTTAAAAATTTTTGCACCATTTTGTCCCAGCCGCATATCGAATGGGGTTTTTAGTGCCTGAAAGGCGACCATTCTAAACAGAAACAAGTCAAGATTTCGAAAATCACCTACGAAAAATGCGCATCTTTTCTTGAAATTTGGTGACTCTAGTTATTATAGTTTCTGAGATAGAGAGTTGTTCATACAAACAAACGGGCAGATGGGAGGGACCTTGGGGTCTTGAGGTTATGTTAACCACTAATAATTTAGATCTATAGAATTTCACCATTCATAGGATTTTTGTAATGCTTGTTGAGTTTGTTTGGTCGTCTATCAATGTTCTTTAAAAATAAAAGAAAATCATTGCATTTTTGTCATTTTTAAAAAGATTTATTATTATTATAATTTTTGTGAATAGTGTGAGATAATGAAACTTTTATGGGCCGCTTAAAATATTCAGAAAAATCATTCATCTTCGAAGATCAAACCTGTAAAGATCTTCTTTTTCTTATTTTTTGAATGATGGATGATTGTTTATTTTGCAATAAGTTGCACATATCTAATTCGATATAAGGTTATCAAATTTATATTTTAAGAATACTTAATTAACAATCGCATTAATCAACTAAGTCAAGTTTATATTATTTATTATTTTATTAATCTTATATTTATTTACAATAGTATCCTCAATGTAAACCCATGTTTTTAAGGTAAATAGTTTTATTTTCCAATGAAAAAATATTGTAATTAAAGACTTAGATTAATAAAATATTATAATATATAAAATTGACTTAGTTAATTAATGCAATTGTTAATTAATTGTATTCAATCAAATATAATTTATTCAAACTTAATCGCTTACAAGATATAAAAAAAGTCTAATAAAATATTTAGTTATCGATAAATGGATAGGTGAGATCGATTAAAAAAATGATTTCTTTAGTAAAATTGAAAATTAAAATATTATTTATTAATAATTATAAAATTTTGGTATCCTAAAATCATGTTTTCCGCATTAGAAAGGCACGCTTAAACCGAAAATGATGTCCAAAATTATTTTCGTGGAACGGATTTCGAAAATACCGGTTTTCAAACTTAAAAAAACTTTTTAACTTTACTTAAAAGCAATTTTTCTGAATGTACTAAACTGATTATTATAAAAAACTACAGATAATTAAATTACCCAACGATTATGTTTGGAGCATATTTTTGTTAAAATTATGGTTTGGACGTAATTTATCCTTTTATAGGTAATTTTACTATATTTTTAGCCAATTTTTGAACAAATTATATTTTGAACGTGAATGTAAACTTAAAAAAAAATATTTTTGTGGGGAGCAATTTTGTTAAAATTACGGTTTTTACGTTATTTTTTATTTTATATTATAAACTTCTCATTTTTAAAAAAATGTTGAGAAAATACTAAATTGAACTCAAATTTAAAATTATTAAAAAAATTTTTGTCATACCATTTTATTTATAACTCATAAAGTTCGATTGATTACGTAAAAAGTGAGTGACGGCTTATCAAAATTTGAGAAAAATTGTGAATTATACAAAATTTTTGTAAAGAAGTACAAAAAGACCAATTTTTCTCAAAGCTTCTAAAGTTTTAGATCTAATATAATAACTTTTTGCTAAGACAATATTTTGAACAAACAAAAATTGCATTTTCTAATGAAGTTACTATATTTCTATAGAATTATTTAAAGAAATTATATATTTTATAAAGTTAGTTTTTATTTTAGGCATCAAATTTTTCAAATCTAAAGCAAGTATATTCCGAGTTCTTACGACTTTAATATTTGGAGTTAAATAGCTCATTTTACTTGTTAATATATCCCAACTAATTAACGCTACCCTCAGTAAGGGTATGCCTAGAACCAAAACAGCATAACAAATGTATATAGTCCACTCTATTGCAGCATTGATTGGAAAGTAGTTTGAAATTGAAATCGAACCGAGAGTATCAATATATAAAGTATACGCAAACATATAAAATCTTTTTTAAGTAGCATTATGGACTGTCTGCATTATTCATGCTTTTAATTTTTTTTATTTTTATTTTAATGAAGTTTTTACCATTTGAATTTTATTGCCAAAACATAAATGCAGCTGACTGGGAAGCTTCGAACCGTCCTCCAACTGCATTAACCCGCTTTATTTATAAAATGCTGGAGCCAGACCCGTCCCATGGTCCAGCCTGGTCAGTGCATGATGATAATGACGTTTATGATGATGATGATGTGTTGTGTTTGTTTTGCTTTGCCGTAGCTGTCACATAATTTAAAAGCAAAATTTCAATTAAAATGCATTTGCAATTGCAATCAAAGGCAATCATCATTCGTCGTGTGGCTGCCACAACGTCGGGGCGCTCCAAAGAGGCATATTGTATAAAAAATTGAAACCTAATCGCATTGTTTTGTAATGGCAAATGCCTACTTGGCTTGGCCAATTATCAGACAAGGGGCTAAGAAGTATTGATTGGCCTTATTTTTTTCAAAGACTCAGCAAATTGTTATGGAGTTAATGTTTTTTTTTTTCTTTAAGAAATTTAAATTCGTTTATATATATTTTTAGACTATTATTTGAAATATTAATTTAACTCTAAAAAAAATTTAACTATACTAGTTTACACGAAAACCTTCTTTAAAATACGTTTGTTAGGGTAATCGTGGTTCGAAAAAAATGAAAAATACAATCTTTGTTTTTTATTAATCGCTGTTTTTGAGAAATTTTCGAAAAACATGTTTTTGGGCAGCTGTTTTAGTATTTCGTTAATATAACGTGAGTAAAATTTTATATCGACACGAAGAACGATTAGATCAAAAGGTATTGATGTGTTCTTTATATTACAAAGTTTGGACTAACACTGGAAATAATAATAATAATTTCAAAAGATGTTAAAGTTATAATCCATTTCTATAATATTTTATAGAATAAAATATGTTTGAAAAACTAGGCTCAATATAATTTATAATCCAAAAAATATCTGAACCACACCCTCAGGTAAATATAATTGAATATAAACGATGCTCGAGATTTCGGATTACTCTCCAACAGCTTCAAAAGGTGAAGCAGCTTAAAGGAAAATTATATTTCAAATTTTATTGGCTTACAGTTTTTGTATTGAAGAATCAAGAGATTCGAGGCCCTATTGTGTTTCTGGATCTTTTTTATATATCATATATAGTCAAACTGACTTTTAAATTTAGATGCGGCGAAAAAAAATTCGAACAGGATTGATAGCAGGATTCTTGAGTTACCAAGACATTTTGGCTAGAAATTGGAGCACTACGCATATACATATATAATATTTATGTATTTAATTCAAAATTAATGAGTTTCAGCTAAACAATTTTTTTAAGTACAGTCTAACCTGTTTTTGCACGTTTATTTTTTTTGAGCGGTTTTATTGCGTTAATTGGGTCAGCCCATGGCGAAATATCATTATATCAATCAATATCAATATCGTTAATTCCGCCAGTATGCTCTTTCTCTTATTTAACCCTTATCGCCAGTGGAAAGCAGTTTGTTTGTTGAGAAACGATTGTTTTAAATTTTTCATTTAATTTTTTGCGATTTTTGTGCGTTCTATATTTTCCGTTCACACAGGTTTGACTGTACTTTCTTTCTAAAATTTTTCCATGAGATTTTTTCCGATAATTTCAATAAAAATCAAAAACAAACAAATACCTAAAAAATAGTAATTTTCAAATATTATACTCCACTCAGTTAGGATACAAATAGAAATATCGTAATTATAAAATTTTTATTTTTTTAATATGTAAAAAAAAAGTTATATAAATATATAATATATACATATTAAAAAAAATAAAAATTTTATAATTATACGATAATTCTATGATTCGGAAAAAAATATTAACTGATCGAAAGAGCCTTTTTGAAAAACTTTTTGATAAATATTGTACTTTTAAAAAAATATTAATGTATAATTTCCAAAAACTATTTTCAAATAATTTTGGATGTCATATAAAATATAAAAAATATTGACTGATCGATTTTTTTAAGATTTTGATCTAAAATGTTTAGATGAGACTATTATAGATAAGATTAATATTTAAAATAAATCTTGCACGCCTCAGGACGATACTTTCATAACTAAATTAATTTACGAAGCTTTATTGGAAAATTTTTTATGTTTTGATTTATTGTGAACGATTCAATGATTGTTCAGTTAAAAAATTTTGTAAAAAATTCATACAATATAATTTAAACGTTTTATTTTTAAAAAAGAAATTATTATGATTGTTCAGTTAAAAGGTTTTATAAAAAAATCATACATTTTAATGTAAGCGATTTATTACCCATTATTACTTAATTTTTCTAAAATTTAAAGAAACTTTATTATTTATTAACATATGAAAATAGTATTTAAATAAAACCAATCAAACCTTCTTATAATCTAATCAAAATTATTAGATCAATTGTAATTCTTTAAAGTTCAATTCATTTCGAAGTCACCAAACAAAATCCTTTTTCTTACTTCCACAAAAAAATATTTATAGCCTTTAAATTAAAAAAAAAATTGTTTTGTGCAGATAAAATCATCATCTTATTATGCATGGTCAAATGAAACGTAACATTAAAAATTTGATATAACAAAATAATAATTTTTGCGTGGCAATTCTGCTTTATAGATTATATTTAAAAAAAATATATATAATTTTTCCTCAACAAGCCTACCAAAAACAAGTCCTAAATTTAAGAAAAGTTTAAGAAAAATGTTAGCTACTTAACATATTTAATTAATTTTATTTATTTATTGTATTTAAACTATGCAAATAATTCCCAAAACGAAATCCTTTCACGCAAACATAGCCAACCAAAATATAATTATATTTTTAATCAAAATGTAAACTACGCAAATCACGAAATAAAACAGCAGGAGCTAAATAGATAAAAATTCACTACATGTATCTACAAGATACATTTTATATATATATGGTATATACAAGCTAGAAAAAAAATGAAAACAATTTTTTTTGGATACGCTACAAGACGGAGGGAGGGAGACGTAGAGAGAGGTAGACATCAAACTAGTTGTAAACATTCAAACATTCAAATTAATTAATTCATTGCGAAAATGTGGCAAATTAATTTCACATTAAAAGCGCGAGCTAATTTTCCCACACAGCCAAGCGGCAAGTGCTACAACAACAACAACTACATAGAGACACAGATACACAAATACAGATACAAAGATACAAATAATTATTAACAAACGTTGCGTAGCTAAAGTTTAAATCAAAACCGTCAGCAGTCGAGAGAGTTGGCATTGCTGGGTAGGCCCCGGGGGCCTGAGGCACAAGCGGAAATACTAGTAGGCACTTATAGATGTATATGTGTGTGTATCTATGTATCTATGTGTCTATACAAGTGTGTAGCATAAGTGTGAGCTCGTTACTCATACGCCAATTTACGATGCACTTAAATTTTATGAGAATTTAAGATTTCCTGCAGCAGAACCAGCGAGCTGAACCAAAACGCCAAAATCCAATGCCGGACAGGAAGCGAGGCAAAAGCGCTGGATTTAGTACTTATGAAAAAAATAAATATATATATGGATGTATGTATGTATGTATGTATGTATGTATGTATGTATGTATGTATGTATAGATGTACTAATAAGCGCAAATAAATAGCGGCAAAGCAACGAAAATGAAAAAGAAAAGTAAAAGTGAAAATGGAGAAAAGAAAATTCGTTAGAACTCAAATATAAAAACAAATTCATTTACACGTAGATTGTTTTTAAGACCAGATTCTAAAGAAGTGACTGCATTATGAGCAGCTTATTTTATATATTTTTTTTATTTTTGAGGAGGGTTTCGATGGGTGCCACACAGCTCGAGTTCATATCTATTCTATTTTTTAACGATAAATTTATATGCTATGTTTACACAGCGTCACAGAACGATAGAATTAAATTGCAAAGCTCTGAGAACAGTGTAAAGATACTCTGATGAAATAGTTTTTGACAAGAATTGTCTTTGGTTCATTGTGAAAGGTTTTCATGGAATATTAATATTTATACCCTACTCTTTGGGTCTGGGGTATACCAGATTTAAGTTTTTCACATTCCCGTAGAAGTATTTCGCGGCTTAAGCACATTCTAAAAATTCGGCTCAATTGAACCAGTTCATCAATATAAAAACAGATGATTGCTTTATAATATTTAGAAAATAAAATAAACTTGCCACATATCAGGCCATATATTAGGCCATTATAACTAGACACGAAATTTCGGAAAGACATTACGGAAATTGTAGAAATTCGGTTCAATTGAACTAGTTCAATATAAAAACACAGCTGATAGCTTTATAATATTCAGAAAATAAAATATCGATACCATATATCATATCAGGCCATAACAACTAGTCCCAAGATTTCGGAAAGAATTAAGCAATTTGTAGAAACTCGCTCAATTGAACCAGCTAAAGATTAGTTCATCTTATAAAAAACACAGCTACCTGCTTTATAATATTAAGAAAATAAAATACCATACCATATATCATATCAGGCCATAATAATTAGACCTAAAATTTCGGAAATAATTAAGTTTGACGGGTTAATCAAATTGTAGAAACTCGAGTCAATTAAACCAGCTAAAAACTAGTTCATCAATATAAAAAAACACAGCTGATTAGCTTTATAATATATTCAGTAAAATAAAATATTCATACCATATATCATATCGGGCCATAATAACTAGACCCTAGATTATCGGAAACAGTTCAGTTTGACGGATTAAGCAAATTGTAGAAACTCGGCTCAATTGAACCAGCTAAAAATTAGTTCATCAATATAAGAAAACACAGCTGATAGCTTTATAATATTTAGAAAATAAAATATCATACCATATATCATATCAGGCCATAACAACTAGACCCAGGATTTCGGAAAGAATTAATTGCTCAATTTGTAGAAGACTCGGCTCAATTGAACCAGCTAAAAATTAGTTCATCAATATAAAAAAAACACAGCTAATAGCTTTATAATATTTAGAAAATAAAATATCATACCATATATCATATCAGGCCATAATAACTAGACCTAAAATTTCGGAAATAATTGAAGTTTAATAAGTAATCAAATTGTAGAAACTCAGTCAATTGAACCAGCTAAAAATTAGTTAATAAATATAAGAAAAACACAGCTAACAGCTTTATAATATTTTGAAAATCAAATATCATACCATATATAATATCAGACCATAATAACTAGACCTCAAATTTCGAAAATAATTAAGATGACGTATTTAGCAAATTGTAAAAACTCAGCTCAATTGAACAAGGTAAAAGTTAGTTCCTTAATATAAATAAAATCATATGATGATAACTTCATAGTATTTAGAAAATAAAATATAATAATAGTATTAGAGCTCCAGGAGGAACCCAATAATTATCTGTTAACCTTTAGAAGAGCTAAGTAAATTTCAATATGTCTGTACAACAAAATATAACATCAAAAAACCAGAAATCGAAATTTCATAAAATTGTTTTCACTTACCTAGTAATTAATAATCTGTAAAGAAAAAAATAAGACAATCGTTATTACAAAGTATCGCAATTAAAAGAAATATTCTCAAAAACAAAAACACAAAGGTGACTTGACTTGGTTGAAACGCCAATTTCAGCGAATTTTAAATTTCATATATCTTGTATAAGTTAATAAGATTCCGTCCGTATGAACGGCTAGATCTTAGAGACGGTAAGAGTAAAAGTAACAAAACTTTCATATTAGATGCCTTATTATTCTATAGGAGATAAGTTTATTTTATTTTTTTGATATCGGGGAAACATTATATAGCTGCCATAGGGGTGATTCAGAGGACTTCGAAAAATACCAATAGTTTTAGATGGATAATTCATTTGTTTTTGAAGATATCGCAACCAAATTTGGCACTCAGGAGTTCTTAAGGGGCACACCTAGTGTGAAATTTTCAAAAAATCGATTTTTTTTTATATTTCGATAGGTTATACCTTTAAAAATAACATACTAAAATTTTAAATCGTTATCTTAAATAGTTTTTGAGTTACAGCCATTTAAAAGAGTAGCCGCTCGGCAGCTAGATAGTTCATCAACGATCATTTTATCTTTAAACGCGTTTTTCTCGAAAACAGCATTTTTCGAATTTGCTGGAGTGATTACTCGGAGACAAATGATCCGATCGCTATCAAATTTTTTTGCTTCTCCTCTATATAGTTCTCCATACGATGACCATTCAGTTTTTTGATCTGAATTTGGCAGGCCAAAAACGACCAAAATTTTCGGAAAAATGTAACTTATTTTTTCAACATGCCGCCATTTTGTCAATTTTTGATTTTTTTGTTCGCCCGAGGGTCATCGTAAAGACAATATGTTTTAGTTTAAGGAGAATTTTTTTTTAGGTTTTATCAACGGAGAAGGCTGCAATCACTCCAGCAGCGGAGGGCCATTTTTTTGGAGCCGCCGGAGATCGCTGTCATTTCAAAAATACTTAATATTTTATTTCAAAAATTTTACTGTGTATTCTCAAAACATGTATAAATATACCCTCAAAATTTTAAATAGATGGATTTACTAGTTTTTTTTTTTTATTCTTAAAAATGGCCTTTTTTTAGGTTGTCACACTAGGTGTGCCCCTTAAGCACTGTATCAACATTTTTTCAAAATCTGTTGGCTATATCGTATCGGCCAAAAAATCGATTTTTGTACAAATGATGATTGTATGATTCGTTTGTTTATTAAGATATCGTAACCAAATTTGTCACTCGAGTGTTTATTATAGGTCTCAAGCAGTGTACAAATTTTATCAAATTCGGTTGCCTATATTATATAAGTCCCATAGGACCAAACGGTCAAAAAAACTTTTTTATAAAAAATTCGTTGCGTTTCCTTTGTTTTTGAAGATAAAGAAATTAATCAATAGGAAAAATCGGTCAATATAATATATTTGGTTAAAAAGTCATCTGATTTTGGTTGTTTATAAAGGTATCGTAAAATAATTTGGCAATCATATCTATTTTTGGTGTTTTCAAGCAAAATACTGGATTTGATTGCAAACTAGTGGTACAGGATATCCCAAAGTCGTCCGCGCCCGACTTTAATGTACGCCATATTTAATTTAGAAAATTTTAAGCAATAACTCTTTTAGAAAATTATTAAACTCAAGAAAATGAAATATAATAACTTTTTATGAACATATTTTATTTTTTACTATTTTATAACACAAAAGATATTTAAAACCAATTTTGATTTTAAATTTATATAATAAAAATGATAAATTGCGGAATAACGCTTAATTTATAAAATAATAATTGCCCAATAATTATTATTTTATATTTTTACTATAAAAACTGAAAAATAAGAGTTATATTGCAGCTTTTAAATGAAAATTACCATTTGAATATTATTCAAAAAATTTTATTTTAAAGTCATAAAAAAGAATTAAATTTTTTTTGATAAAAATTATAAATAAAGATTTATCCTTATTTATCCAATGCACTTTTATCGCTTTGATTTTTTTTTCAACCCTTTAGCTCTTTTTTGCGATCCCTAAATATAGTATAAAAAATAGATATAATGATAAAGACAGTTGTAGAGAAGATGCTCTTTATAATATACAATACTGACAAAAGCGAAATCTAAGCGAGTTTAGACTATTCCGCGTTCGGTCAGAGCATCGACTATATCAACATTTTTGTGTTATAACATCCAAATTAAATTTGTCCAGGATTTCGAAAAATAAAATGGAATTCAATTAAAATAATCTTATTTCCAAGTTCAAAATATTATATTATGCCTCAAATTCGAATAAATCTAGTATTTTATACTTCGATTCAGATACAAATTTTAAAAAGATACAGGAAATAGGTCTAAGCTAAGTCATTTACTTTAAAAAAAAGAATAATTCAACCTCTTTAGACCTTAACTTTGGCTATTCTTGTTTCCAAAAAGTTCCTGAAAAGTTAGTTTTTCTTTTATATTTTATATTCTTAAGCTTTATTTTAACTCAGCTATAGTATTTTCTACTTTATTTTATCCTTTAGCATTATTTTTATTTAGAGCTATATTTACTCATAGTATTTTCAACGTTATAACTTATTATTTAAAAGCACAAAATAAATTTTGATAGTTGAAAACATTGAGAGCATTCCGATAACCCGATAATTTTTATTTATTCATATGTTTATAAAGCAGAAATGAATTTTAATTTAAAATTAATTAATTATTGTTGCCAGAGCTACTTAGGCCTTCAGGCTTGTTACTAAACAGCCGAATATTTTTCTTTTCTTTAAAATTCCTAAGAAATTCAATTTTGTTAGCCTTCTTTTTTTATTAAATTTCTGCTTTTCTAAAGAAATTTTTTAAATAAAAATTTGAAACTATAACTTTTTAACATAGAACATAATTCTGTTAGTTAACATTATTTTACCAGGTTGCAGCTAAAAAGCTGACAGCTATGACACAGCCAGCCCGGTTTGTTACCCGACTTAGCCAAGACAAGCACCCTGGTGGGTTAGTCAACTATTTTCACCACAGTGAATTATGCTCTCAAATAAAAATGGGAAACAAAGTTTCTTGATTTATACAAAAAGAAATTTATTGGAATAAAATTTAAGAAAAAATTTATGGAATTTAACTTTTGCTGCATTTAAAATCTTTACGTCTTTATAACTTTTATTACTACCCCGAAAATTACGTTTCAGGAGCTTCTGACACTGTGAAATTTAAAGCATATAAAATCCTTGGTCAAAAGCCACCTTAATTAAAAATCTAAAAATAAGCTTTATCCCTCATCTAACGAATTCCACCTTTCTTTCCCTTACAGCGAACACTTTATATCTGAGCACACGGTGATGGCTGTTTTCACCTCCCAAGGTCAGGTGGGCGGTCCCTGTCGCTTCATGCCCGCCACCCGTCGTCAAAACCATCAGTGCCGAAAGGAGACTGGTCTTCCGGGCACACTCAGCGAAGCACGACGTCTGGCCACTACCCATTGTGAGGATCAATTTCGTTACGATCGCTGGAATTGTTCCATTGAGACACGTGGCAAGCGAAACATCTTCAAGAAGTTATATAAGGAAACGGCTTTTGTACATGCCTTGACGGCAGCCGCCATGACACACTCCATAGCCAGGGCCTGTGCCGAGGGTAGAATGACCAAGTGCAGCTGTGGACCACGTAAACAGAATCGTGTAGATCAGGATTTCCAATGGGGTGGTTGTAATGACAATCTAAAGCATGGCAAGCGAGTGACACGAAGTTTTTTGGATTTACGCGGTGGCGATAGTGATGAGATTACGGAGATACTGCGACATGACTCGGAGGTGAGTGGGGGCAGAAGGTTATTGGGTTGGGGTTTGGGCTAAGGTTTCAAGGAGACGATGTAACAATTAACACGATTCTGGTGAAAAATAATGGACGAAGATGTCGATAGGAACAGTCGCAAATAAACTGACAGAGAATGAGATTTTTGACCCAAACAAATAATAGCCAAAAATATAGGCTGTTTTTCCAGGAGGTTGTCTTCTACTGAGCATAAGTATAAATATATGAATAGAATCTGTCGTGAATAAATTGGGTAAGAAACGAATTTTTAAACCAATCGAAAGGCACCCAAAAATAGAGGGTATTTTCCCAAGAGGGTTTTCTCTACCAAACGCAAAGGACTGAGATCGATAGGAACAGTCAAGAATAAACTAAGTGGGAATGGGATTTTTAACCCATGGAACCATAAACGCAAAATATAAGGTGTGTTTCTAAGAGATTTTCTTCTACTAAACGCAAAGTGCAAAGATATCGATAGGAACAGTAGTGAATAAACTATGCGAGAATGGCATTTTTGACCTAAGCAAAAAACACCAAAAAATATAGGGTGCTTAAAAAAGAAGTTTTATTCTACCAAACTCAAAGGACGAAGATATCGATAGAACCAATCGAGAATAAGCTGAGCGAGAATGGAAAAAAAAGTATAAGGTGTTTTTCTAAGAGATTTTCGTCTAACAAAAACACAATGGACGAAGATATTAATAGGAACAGTTACGAATAAACTAAGTGGGAATGGGATTTTTGACCCGTGAAACCATAAACAAAAAATATAAGATGTTTTTCTGAGAAATTTTTTTTTATACCAAACGGAAAGTACGAAGATATCGATAGGAACGGTAGTGAATAAAATACTTGAGAATGGAATTTTTAATCAAAGCAAAAACACCAAGAAATATAGGGTGTTTAACTAAGAAGTTTGCTTCTACCACATGTTTAAAGCCAAAGAATAATTCAATTTTTCTTCAGTTCACATTTGTTGGAATTCGTAACTTTATTTCAAACTCCAAAATAAAAGTCAATTTCGAACAAATCCAATTTTAACTATCTAAAAAGTCGTCACTTTTTTAACTCTTTTAGGAGCTAGGAGCCATTTTGCTGAGGACTGGCTACTGAAGCCTTTGCAACTTATGCTTCCAACTACATACTTGGTTGATATACCAAAATTTTATTAACAATATTTTTTAAAACATCATTTTGATAATGAAGAACGGGCTTGCGGTTCCTCTGGTGGAAGATGACGCCGTTTTGAATGAACGAAACTTAGCTAGGGTAAAATATTTTTCATCCCAAAATTGACTTAATGTCATGAACGCAAATTATATGAAGTTCACGGATATAATAAAGTTTAAAAAACACCTTATATTAGCGAAACATGGATGCCTTGTGGTTCCTAATATTGAAGATTACGCAGTTTTCAATAAATAAAGTCAGTTATAGTGAAATAATTTTTTTCCCCCGAAATTGATTTTATCTCATGAACGCAAATTACACAGGTCTACAAATACAGGGGTCATGTGAGTTGTTGGAAAGCTAAGAGTCATTTCCGAAGTAATTTGGTGCGTAGAATCCGAATCCGGCGTCAGAACTGGCCCATCACGTCAGGATTTTGAGATATTTGAGGTTATGTTATTTTTGGGTACATAACCTCAAATATCTCAAAACCCTGACGTGATGGGGCAGTTCTGATGCCGGATTCGGATTCTACGCACCAAATTACTTGGGAAATGACTCTTAGCTTTCAAACAACTGAACCATGTTGACCTGTGCTATGTAAATGTCAAAACATTATGAAGTTAAATGTGGGTAGTTCCATTAAACACGAAAGATACGATTATCGTAAAAACTCAAACTAATAAATGAATTTTAGTTATCAATCCGAATTTTGCATGGACAGAGAAGCAGAAATTAGTTTAAATTATTTCGGATACTTTTCCTTGTAGACTAGTGTTATTTGAAGTTCGCCGATAAAATAACTAAAAAAAAGACCCCTATATTAGCGAAATAAACTACACACAAGCCATCCTTGTGGTTCCTATAACGGAAAAAATAAATAAATAAAATAATTTATATCCCCATAATGGACTTAACGTCATGAATGCAATTTATTTGAAGTTTAAGGAGAAAATAATGTTGCTAATAAAACACACTATATATTTGAAATAAAGTTATTCGTGTGATTTTTTTTGCTGCATGAGGTGTTATCATTCATCCGTTCCAAAAAAAAATCGAATAAATAAAGATTGTAAAAAGCACCCTATATTAGTGAAACTTGATTGATTAATACTATATTACTTTAGTTCGGCTGTGTAAGCTGTTAAAATGCATCCTTAAAAAAAGTAAAATTCTCAAATATAAAACAATATTTCAAAGAAACACCCTATATAAGTGAAATTCTGGCTTATTTTTAAGAAATGTTTTTAGATTAGCTTAGAGAGTGCATCAGCTGTTACAACGTAGCCCTAGAAATAAATTTCTAAAAATTAAATAATATTAAAAAACACCCTATGCAAGTGAAATTGTAACTTGTTTGATAGAAATTGTATTACTTTTGTTCGACATAATGGCTGTGTTTGCTTTTACAATGCATCCTTAAGAAAAATCTGAATTCTCAAATTTTAAGAAATATCCATAAAAAAACACTACATATAGTGAAATTGTAACTTCTTTGAGATATAGTTTTAGGACGGCTTAGAGGGAGCATCAGCTGTTACAGCACAACAATCAAAATAAAATTTATAAAATTTAATTATATTCAAAAAACACCCTGTACCAGTAAAATTGTATCTTATTTGCGTTACATTATTTAAGGTCGATTATAATGACTGTCTCAGCTTCTACAATGCATACCCAATAAAAAACAGAAATGTTTAAAAAAAATCACCCTATACTAGTGAAGTTCTAACTAATTGCCGTGATATTTTTCCAGGTCGGCATAGAAGCTGTATCCACACTAATGACGGACAAATGCAAGTGCCATGGCGTTTCCGGTTCGTGTTCCATGAAGACCTGCTGGAAGAAAATGGCGGATTTCAATGCTACGGCCACACTGCTCAGACAAAAGTATAACCAGGCCATACGTAAGGCGCCCAATCAGCGTACCATGCGACAGGCTCCAGCGAGTCGCATGAAAAAGCCCAAACAACGACGCAAGAAAGTAGGCTAGAAATATATCCTCATATATATCCTTGAGGTCCTTATTAATGATGTTCATTTTCTTTTCGCAGCCACAACAGTCGCAATATACCACGCTGTACTATTTGGAGACCTCGCCCACCTACTGTTCGGTCACCAAAGATCGTCAGTGTCTGCATCCGGACAACTGTTCGACCTTGTGCTGTGGGCGTGGCTATACCACGCGGACTTTCAAACAGCTGGAAAAGTGCCGTTGTCGCTTTAGTAACGGACTCTGCTGTCAGCTGATTTGTGACTATTGTCAAAGCTATGAGAACAAATACTTTTGTAAATAGATGTTGGGCCCTCACACACACACACACTAACACCCAGAGACACACACCAACACCAAAACACACCAACACACACACAACAAGCTCTTTGTAATCTTTTTAAATGTAATTTGTAAAATTTTTTTCAATTTTTAATTGTATTTTTCCATTCCTAACTCTAACTTGAAGATGATACACACATACATGCATGCTCATACATACATACATACACACACCTACACATACATACATACATAAAGTATGGCTTAAATATGTAAGCGCTTCTAAGCCGTAGTCTGCTAGCCAGGGCCAGCACCTTTTTACAAACATCCAACCAAGTAGGAACGATGAAAAAAAAATCTCAAAAAAATGGCAAAAACTTCCAGAAGTGAAGCAACAAAAATCCCAAAAAAATGTAAACGAACAACAACAACAGCAACAACAAATAGCAGCAGCTAACACACAACAACAACAACAATTTTAATAAGTATTTAAATAAAAACAAACCAAAAATAAAATACAAAAAAAAAAATTACAAAAAAATACAACACATGAAATGAAATGAAATAAAAAGTTTCACAATACAATATATAAAAAAAAATAAACAAAAAAATTGTAGTTTATTTGCGATTTTTGACGCTCTTTAACTTTCATTAGCTTCCATTAGTATTGAAAATGCAAATTCTCTTATCAACACGCATACGCCCCATTGGCATTTGGGCCATTTGCTACCATTATCGTTTGTTGTCATCGCAGCTGCTCCAAAGTGGCTTCAAGCTGCTCCAAACCTGTGACAACCAGTCCACAAAATTACCTGCGGCTATTAAAGCAACTGGTTTATTGGTTCAATTTGGTTCTGACAACGCGAATTGTAAGACACAAATTGCTTAGACACGATGTCCAGCAGCGTGACGCCCTTTCTTGATATCAAGCATACGCCCAGTGGGTCACGGGGCCAATAATTTTTGATACCCTTTCAAAGAGTCAGCAAAGGTGTATATTAAATTTGAAGAAGTGTGTGTAACGGATAGTAGAGAGAAGTTTTGTAGCTATAAAACTTATTATTGCATTTCTTTTTTAGTTCATAGCGCACATTATTACCAATAGAGGGCGCCATAACCTATAACCTGTGGACGATTAAAACGCTCCAAAAAAAATCTCACTTGTCAGATTA